>VZRO01007690.1:620207-671865 GCA_013397915.1 Daphoenositta chrysoptera | reverse complement strand
TTTTTTTTTTTTTCTTCTGATTCATCTGCTACCATGAAGCAGGTGAAGACTTTAAACCACAGCTCAAGAATGAACTTGACAATTTGTTGAAAAAGTGTTACATTTGAAAAAGCATTTAAATCTGTTTTGCTTTTACTCACATCTTCCTTAAGGAATTTCAGTACAGAGTGTAAGGTCTGTCAGAACAATATTTTTGAGGAATAAATCTATCAACAGTAAAATAGTTTCAATATGAGAAAAAAAATTGCATTTGCAGAATACCATTCCATTTCCTTTTTTCTGCATACATTTCAGTTCGGGGGATTTCAATTCCACATAAAAGCTGACAATATTTAAAGCACTAAAAGCAGATTATTTCCATTGTTTCCCTCATTACTGGGAGTCCTGGAGGGCTCACTGCTCATGGAAGTTCAAGTGATACTGTAGATATGTTGTGCTCACCACTGTAAAGACACATACACCTTATCACATGCACATCCTCATCTGTAAATACAATATTTTTAATTAAAAGGCCCTGCTAAAGAGAAAGGAAAAAGAAGGCATGAAATTTAGAACAGTTTTCCCAGGGAAGTGCTGGAATTACCATTGCTGAAAGTGTTCAGGCAGGCACTTGATGGCTTAGTGGTGAACATGGTGGTGGTGCTGGGTTGACAACTGGACTTGATAATTCCAGAGGTCTTTTCCAACATCAATGATTCCATGATTCTATGTAACTATGCCCCTCTGAAAACTGCTAGATCCATTGTGTCAGGACAGCTGAATGACACAGGAGACTTAGGAGTGGAAAAGGTTTCCTCATCACTTGAGGATTTCAGAGTACAACCTGCCCCTTTATTTACTCACAAGCTAATTTTAACTTTTGTGACTGAAGCTGTAACTACCAAAGAACTGAGGGATCCACATAGCAACTTCTGCCAGTTAAACAAAAGTGAAGGTTTGTATCTTCACATCTCTTCTCATTCCTGGTGTGCTATTTAAAACGTTATTTTGAATTTCTTTTTCAGAGGGGCTGTCAGTTCACCTTTGAGAGAGCTGCAGTCGCTGCTCTGTCACCTCTTGTGAAAGGTTTCAGCCTGATAAATGATAGCAGAGCAGATCTGCACAAACAGATGTACACTCTGCTTTGCCTACGTTACTCAGACTCTTTATGGCACTTGTAAATTAAGGAACAGAATGATATGGAAGAATATTAAACAAAAATGCTGTTCCAGTTGACATGTTCCCTGCTCCCATTTGGTTTAGCCTTGATCTAGTCCCCTTCAAACTTGTTTTTTGTCAGACCACCTTGTTCCATACTGCTTCCTCTCTTACAAACATTGATCTCCATTGAGCTGGACTATAGAAATCAGGTAATTTCTCCAAGAAATGAGGATTTCTCTTTCCCCCATGACCTTTCTCATCTGTGCAAGTGTTTTAGGCATGGAATCTTCTGCTCCCTTTTTGATGCAAACTTGACCTCTGTTGTCTTACTTGGAAAATGCACTTGATTTCTAACAAGAGCTTTTCAAAATGTAACACTGCTGATTTGTTGGATAATGAAATCCAAATTGTTCCACAAAAAAAGGTGCAATTATACAGCATGTAATACACAAATAAATTGACTTAATGTTACATTATAATGAAAACTGTGCAAAATCCTCTACACAAGCACAATAAAATAATAAAAAGTAATAGAACAGGTAATAGATGTAAAATAAATGCTAAAAAAGTAGTTCAAATCATTTTCATACCAGTCAAAAGATACTGAGAAGGGCGCATCCAATCACAATAAAACACCAGAATGAAACACTTCTAAATAGTAATATAAATTTTTGTGGACACTTCATGTCCCATGATGTGGAATTGACATATAGTTTGATTTTCTTTTTCCTAATGTAAGCCACAGTTTTACAGTCCTAGTGAAAACATTTTATTGCTGGGGATGTATTAGACATGGTTCATTTCCCTTCTCAGTATGGCTTTAATTTTCCACATCCATGGCTTGACACAGACCCAAACACCAGAAGATGGTTGTCTGCTATAAAGTGTTTGGTTTTCTTTGATTGCTTTACAATTTAATCTATAGTTCATTCCATTAACCCTTTCCATTTTAATGCCACCAAAGTCTTCCCCCTCTCCTTAATATAAAGATAAACTTCCCCTCAATCATTTAGGCTCTCGTGTCCAGCGGGTTACAAAGAGAACAGGAAGGAGAGTGGTGCTGGGGGGACGAGCACTTTCTTCTCAGTGAACTTCCCAATCGGCGAAATAATTGAATGCACAACAGCAACAGGATTTTCCCTTCTGTTTTCATAATACATTCATAATTATTCATTCATTTGGTTTGGTCATATTCATACCAACGCGCAGAGCCAAGAAAGTGCCACTGTCATTCTAACTTTCTCCTCAATCCCCGCTCTTCAGGGGGGGAAAATAAAAAACCCACGTTCCCGTCTGCAGTGTTGTCACATCCGATATCCAGTTCCTTCCGGCAGAGAAAGTGGATCTGGGAGGGTCACCAGATCAGCCTGTGCCTCGGGGCTCCTCGCCTCAAGTACAAAAGACTCGACTCAACTCGTGTTAGTGATGTAGGTGGCCTATCGGTGGTGACGGACTGCCAGCTCGGTCTGTGGGCTACCCGTGATAACCGCCTTGAAATGCTAAGTGCTTAATTAAGGACCTTTCATATCAGTTATTGAGGGCTCCATCTCCCATAGCCCAGGGCGTTGTACTTTACAGAGGACTCCCCAGAGCCACAGCCAACTTTATTGCAGTGACAAGTTAAAAAAAAAAAAAAAAGAAAAGAAAGAAAAAGGGGGAAAAAAGGGAAAGAGAGAAAGAAAAGAAACAAGTGGTTTTAATCCTCTTGCAAGCTCCCAAAATCTAAATACGAGCAGACAGCTGAGCTGACATCATGATCTCCTACTAAAAATACTTTTTTTTTTTTTTCTACTGTTTATGAGAATATTGCTTGCTCGTGTTTTGGGTAAGGTAAGGAGTCATCCCTGACGAGACGACCAGACCACTCGTGTTAACCCACGGTGATATTCTGCAGTGCACAGCTTTTCCCTTCCCCGAGAACCCTCAGTACCAGATGAAGGGACATGTTTATTTAAAGCAGGAAAAACAGATGTTTGTGGCTAAACCTTGTATAATTAATCCTTGCTTTTCATAAAACAACAGATCCAGTTCTGACAAGGAAGGGGAGAAATATTTCACTTGCTTTTCATAAACAGCAGATCCAGTTCTGTCAAGGAAGGGGAAAAATATTTCACAACTGACTTAAGTAGCTGAGGTTTGGAAAGAAATACCTTTTGTTTCTGTCTGCAGCAGAGGAGCCCTGCAGAAGAGGGATCTGTTCTGCTTCTGATTCCTCGTGAGGGCATCTATCAGCAGCAACTCTGCTGAAGTCATTAAAGTTACATTGCTGTGAAACCACCACAAGGACAATCCGAAAAAGCCACAGCTTTCATTCAGGATGTTCACAGACAGGATAAGCACGGTGGAGACATTTCTTATTGTGCACCAGTTTCATACCAGAATTATTCTTTATTTGCAGAAGTGCAAGAGAAGTTCAGAATCAGGACAAAGGACAAAATGTTGTTCCAGCTCCTGTAGGACCAAATCAAAGGAGCACCCATAATGTAGCTGTAGCTGGAAACTAGAATCAACAACCTTAACAATTTTAATACGAGGCCTAATTGTCATCTCATTTACCCCCACCAGAGCACAGCTGGGGAGATGAACCCTTTGCAAACCCAAAGCCATTGAAACCCAAAACACAGGAAGAGTTCTCTGCAAGTTGAACTCCAGTTTGTAGAGCATTTTGGGATGTCCTGAGCCTGCAGTGGGGATGGCTGGGTGCTTCACGGGCAGAGCCTGATGGAGACAGCCAAAGGTGTGCAGCACTCCCAGCAAGGGACGGGTGCAGTGTTGCACTGCAGGTGTAGCCAACCCCTTGCCATCATCCCCAGCAAGCTGAAATCCCAGGAATCCAAACAGGTACAGGAAGGCAACCAAATCAAACCATCCAGTAGGTGCAGGCTGATAATTCCTCTTTTAATTTCTTGTCTCTAATATCCCTTCTTCTACTTCTTTTTTGTTAATCAAGTCACTTTGAGTTCTTTTATGTACCTGAACTTCCTCAGTTTCCAACTGATGTGGAAGAACTGGATGTCTAAAAGCCAGTGACACCAATATGATTTATTTTTAAAATGGAAGTGACAAGTATTTAAAGTAAAAAGACACTTTTTAAACTGGAGTCATATTTTATCAGCACAGCTGCATAATATCTGAGAGCAGAGGATTGTCTTCATTAGTCTCTGTGTATTTTAAAGCAGTCCAAGCTTTGGATTTTATATTTAAATTTAACTATGGTATCCTAAATATTTTAAATATTCTATTTGGTATATAGTACTGTGTATATTATATTCGGTGTACTGCATTTAAATAATATATAAGAAATTTATAACCTGTTAGGAATAATAGCAATCAAAAAAACAGATCAGGTTTATCTTGGGGCTTGTATATTTTTCCACTAAGAGTTTAGGCAGGATTTAAGTAGCAAAGATCAGTGTTAGCTGAGATATACATTACTTACTACATCTAGGAGAGATCCTGCAGCCTTGTTCATATGAAATATTATCATACTCCTTCTGCACTTCACAATCTCCAAATAAAGGAGAAAAGATTAAACCTATTGCTTGTTCAGTGTGGTGAGATCCTTTGAAATGAAAAAAGCTGGATAAATGGAAGATGTGATTGCTTCTTCATCTGAATTTGTAATTAAAGCCACTTCTTTTTCAAGGCTAAAATCAGGGAGCCTTCTCCTTGTGTACAGTTTTTCATGCCTAATTTAGCAGATTATATTTCTCCCACATCCTGTGACAGTTAAATAAACAGGCGTCGGAAATATCTTTAAAATCATTTAAGGCCCTCCATCGAAAAATAAGATAAAAAAAGGAGGTCGACACGCTGAAACAAACAACATACCTCCAGAAAATGACAATACTGGGGCCATTGTTTAATTTCCAAGACCAGCTTACCGGGGAGATTATTGATGATTCCGAGCTTGAGCATCTGTGCTCACTCAAGAGTGTGATGGTGACAATTATTAACCACAAACCTGTTGGAGGGGCAGGAGTAAATAAGCCATCAGCGCGGAGCCGCGTGCCAGAGCCGCATTCCTCCGGACCGTATTTTTCGGCAGCAAACTCCACCTGATGACAGCTACAATCAACAGTGGCTCCAGGCAGCTGCTTTGCTGCAGGCCACATTCAATTATGTCGCCCTGCATTAGTCCCTGGCGAAGCTGTCACCTCCCAGCCTGTGAAGTGATAGCATGAAGAGGCTCCTGAAGTCTCGGCAGCTCTGCCTTCGGTTAGGGGAGCAAGGGGAAGAGACGGGAAAAAAGACCATTAGCACTGTGCCTGCTTGCAGCATTCATTTTGCTCATGGAAGGAGGAAAAAAAAAATAGCTTAGGTGAGCTGGATTTGGAAAGTTGTCTTGTGTTGGATAATTGAAGATTTCTTTTCTCCTGTAAAAATCTTTTTTTTTCTACAGGATTAGGGGTAGAAACGCATGCTGTTCCTTTTCCTGGATTTTTGGAGTTATTCAGCCTTCTAGAGAGTGAGTCAGACTGCACTTAGAGCAGCAGGGAACTCTGCTGTACATTGCTTTTTTACAATGCATTTTCCCAAGCAATTCCACTGCATTTTGGGAGATCAGAAGCCATCACAGATTCATAGAATGGTTTGGGTTGGAGGGGACCTTAAAGATCATCTCATTCCAAAACCCTGCCATGGGCAGGCACACCTTCCACTAGACCAAAATGATCCAAGCGCTGTCTAACCTGACCTCAGACAATTCCAGGGATGGGGCAGCCACTGCTCCTGTGAGCAACCTGTGCCAGGACCTCACCACTCTCACAGCAAAGAATTTATTCCTAAATTCCTGAAGGAGCCTTTGGTTTTACCTGTTCAGCATCTGCTCACCCAGAGCAGTTCGACAAAACCTCCTGCCAGGAAGCACACGGACCGTGGTGGGATTTTGAGGCAAAGGAGAGGAGTTTTTGCTGACAAGTGAGACAGCACATGCCAGGACCAAAGCAGCCTGATGGGCTGAGACGTGAAGCTCAAATCCTTGTGGCTGACAGAGCTGGAGGTGCTCAGCCTGGAGAAAATGAGGCTCAGGAGGGACCTTACTGCTCTCTACAACTCCCTGAAAGCAGATTGTAGCCAGGTAGGGGTCAGTCTCTTCTCCCAAGAAAAAAGTGATGGGGCAAGAACAAATGGCAGAAAATTACCTCAAGAAGTACCAGGAGGAATTTAGATTGAGAATTAGGAAAAATTTCTTCACTGAAAGGGTGGTCAGGCTTTGAAACAGGCTGTCCAGGGATCATCCCTGCACGTGTTAAAACAATGTGTAGATGTGGTGCTTGGTGACATCGTTTAGTGGTGGGCTCGGCAGTGCTGGGTTAATGATTGGACTCAACGATCTCAGAAGTTTTTTTCTAAATCTACTGATTCTATGATTCTGTGGGAAATGGGTGACTCCTCTGCATCTCCAGCACTGAGGCTGCAAGTTGGCTGTGTCACCCCGTGGCTGTAGAGCTCTGGGCACAACATGAACCCAAAGGGTGATGTTACACATGGATTTGTGCTTTCTTCTCCTATTACTGCCCATTTGATGAGGGCTGGGCAGTTTTCCAAGCAAGTGGGTAGCTGTGCTCAGGTACAGGGCTTGCCAGAAGAACCCAAGCTCCCCCTGCCCAGAAATGTCACAACCCAGCTTTCAGAGGTTCAATAGCACTAAAATTATACCATAGTAATAGTTTTGCTGTATAGAATCCCAGAATCATAGAATGACTCAGGTTGAGAGGGACCCTAAAGATCATCTCATTTCATCCCCCTGCCATGGGAAGGGACATTTTCCACTAGCTCAGGCTGCTCCAAGCCCCATCCAATCTGTCCTTGAACACTTCCAGGAGTGAGGTTAGATGATATCTTATGTATATGCATTTATGATAACAATGCATTAACATTATTTACTAAAATCAGTAATTATTGAAGAGATAATTATCAAGTGGCAGTCCACGTGGCACTAGCAATAATCTTTAAATAACATAAAAGAAAAACAGGTGAGAGTTTTCCCCTGTAAGAAAGACAAAACAAACCTTGAGACACTTTATTTTTTCCCACAGTCATCTCCAACCTGTAACATTCCACCAGCCAGTTGTATGTAATTAATATTCTCTCCATTTCACTCCAAGACATTGTTCTGCCTCTCTGCTTATTTTACTTCGTCGCAGACCAAGCCACTGCATTCCAGTTCCATTTTTAAGGAGCTGTTTTCAAAAGTGCTTAATTTCTCAAAACAGAGTCCTTAATAGTCTAATGGGGTAAATTCCTGACATAAAACTTACTGCCTAAAAAAGCTGTTGCAGCTCTTCGTGTCCTCTTTGAGAAATTCTACTTGGGACTCTAACATGCTTATCATATTTATTAATCATGTACTAGTTTTTCAATTATTAATATAAGTGAACCTTAATAGAGAACATGCTTAGAAATGACTTGCACTTGTGCTGTGAAAGGAAAAGTGTTTCTTGCAGTGATGCTCCCACTGTGAGAGGGGAATGGCACAGGAAAGAAGATGGGCTTTAGCCACCTTCATCTGCCTATGAAGGTTTCCTGTGGTGAGCCCCAATTTCCCTTTTTTTAAAAAAAAGGTATTAAGCTCTGTTTTGCACTGCTGTGGAAAAATATCATTTATTTCCTCTCTTAAAGCAGCAAAGAAACCCACTTTCCTCCCACAAAACCTCACAAGCACAGAAACCTTCCCTTTCGTACATTTTTAAAGCGGATCCTAACCATTTGCTTCAGCGCTGCAAAATAAAACTCTAAAAGTCCCAGTAAGCCCAAAAAAAAGCTGCACAATGAACAGATTGAGCAAGTGCACCTGGGGATAAATGCATTATGGACTTAGATCCATTATCACACCTCTTCCCATCACAGCCACTATCCGAACCCCACAGGAAATCATTCATTGAGACGCGGAATGTCATTTTAGTTGTAGCATTAATTTCCCAGCTGCTGGTAAAGATATATTGTGCCCCTTCCCTGCGTATAAAAGAAAATGAGCACAACTCCATTTGATAACTTCACTACTGGATGTAGGTTTTATTAAGGGCCAAGGTCTCTGTAGTGTAAACGTTGGGAACATCCCTGTTCCTTGCTAAAGATGGGCCCTTTGATTTTATTGTCTCTCCAAGCAGTGAATAACATGCATTGACATACTGATGAGGAGGTTCCAAATGAAGAATACTGCCATAACTAAAATGATATTATTCTGTCCCCTCAAGGGGAAGTTCTTCTCTCCAATCCCAGCAGGAGGCACTTGTGATAAAACTCAGTTTGGGACATTATCCTCCTCATGTTTATTTACTTTTCCACTTTTTTATATATGCAATCAATATGAAAATGGAGCCAAATGTATGTTACACCACATAAACCCAACTGTTTCCTCCCTCTCTCTTTTTCTTTGTGCAGCACATTGAATCCTAAATGCTTCTACCAGTCTGAGCACCGTGGAGCCAGGATTTTTTAGAGCAGATAAAAGGCAGAAAACATACTCGGTATCAGTGTGCAGTTTGGTTCTTTCTTTTCATTCACATGGCCTAATTTAGACACCTGAGTGAAGATGAAACCTGTAACAACCCAGAGAGCTTTTTTCTTTCCACTAATTACTCAGAGACGCTATAATGAGCCCCACAGGTTATTATTTCTGTGCTGCAATTGCTTGAATTTGGTGAGATGAATCCTCACCCTGTTGTCCAAGGGACTGGTGTTCTTGGAGAACAAGATCTGGAATTGTGGCCATGGAAAGCAGAAGCACCTACTGTTGGTAGATAGGCCTAATATCTACTATTATGGTGTTTTCTGGATGAAAAAAGCCACATCCAGATGGGAATGGAGTGCATTGGTCTCAGCCCTGTGATATCTGCCACTCTGGTTCTCCTAGGATCACTTTAAGTGGTTGTTCAACAGTAAAAATTAGTTCACACACAAATATAAGCATGACCTTAGAAAAATGGGTCCTCCAAAGTGTAAACAATGGGGTTTTTCAAGTGGTTTTTCAAGTGGATTTTTGCAAAGCTCCTTGTAAATGTGGCTCTAAGCGTTGCTTTTGTCTTTGCCAGATCAGTCTTCAGTGTTTAAATCCTGGAGAGCCTGATCTGCATCACAGACCCATACACATTAGTTAAATCCCAGGGAAGTGTCTCTTTCAGCCTCATTAGGTGCTAAAACAAACTTCACTGTCCTGGACAAAGGGTTTATTTTCACAGTGAATTTGGGGCAATCTAAGTCTGTTTTCAATGGGAAAATTCCATCCTAGTCATCAGCTCTCAGCAGTCTTCACTGTCACATCACAAAGCTCCTGAAATATCAGCATCGAGATGCCATGAAAATAGTTCTGAATGCAAAAGAGGTCTAAAAATGCCATCGTTTTCATCCAGTGTCTTTCAGATCCACCTGATCACTCAGCCACACAACTGGCAGTTCAGGGTAAGGAAAAGAAAATTCTCCATAAATGTTTCTGAAGGAAGGGCTCCCTTAATTGGTTGATGGACTTAGACTGGTTTGACTTGTGCTTGTTATCAAACCATAGTCTCAAAACCAATTCAGAGTAGAGCTCTTTTCTATTTCTCTCTTTTTCAGTCTTTCTCTGAAAAGAAAAACAATACCCTCAGAAAAATCAGAGGTGAGTCAACGGGAATAGTTTAAGCCAATATGGTGAAAATGTGAGCTCTCCACATTGCAGAGGAAGAAATTCCATCAGAGAGGAATGAGTCAAAAACATTTATCACTACATGGTTTGAAACTGAGGTAATGTGACTTGACATGATAAACTCCCTCCCTTTCAAATGCCAGAACAATGTCCATTTTTAATCTCCTACCTTTACATGTTTTAACCCTAAAGTAGAAACATATCCTGGCAGGAGGGAGTGACAGATGCTCTGTGTGGTGTGGAGGTGATGAAAATAGTACAGCTGGAACAGTGGCTGATGAAGAAGAACCTCTCACTTATCCAAGCTCTATATTTACTGATAAGTCAGTATTAAACCACCAGACTGGCACAGAGACTCCATGGTCATTAAGATTTTCACAGTGCATTAGGAAAAAAATCTGAGCTTCTTGAACCAAGATACCTGTGCTCCTGTTAGGATCTCAGCTACCCCTACGTAATTTAGAATAAGTGTCTAATAGAGTAAAGATTATTCTATCTAAAAATATGCATATACTAATAGTGACTGTCCTAGTCCTCAGAAAAATTATCCCATAAATTAAAATTGTGTTATGGTCACAGTCAAGAAACACTCCAGGGAGAAAGGTCCATCACATCATTTTTGTCCCCTTTCAAGGAGTCAGCCTTTGGGATTCCTTAGGGCCTGGGGACATTTTCATTCTCGAGTGTTCAGTAATAACCTTCAGAAACAAGGATGATCCCCTCTGAGAATTCTCCTGATAGGTGCAGTCCCATGAAATGATGGAAAGGTGGTTTAAGACCCTCTCCCAATATAGAATCCTGTTTGCTTTCTGGATACAGGCAGCAATCATTGGATTACTTACTAAGAGGAAAAAAATGAGACATTGTAGCAGAGAAATTACTTTTTTTAGTCTGCTCGAAAAAATTTAGAATTTAAGTAGTCTTTTTTTCTCTCTAAAACTGAAGTCTCCCAGAAGTCCAAACGCAGTGGTTACTGCCGTTGTCAGCCTCCTTCCTGAAAAGGGAGAGGAAAAGTAGATGGCAGGAAGGAGTTTCTGCTGGTTATGTGTATGAAATTCAGGTGCCTAAATTCCTAAATGAGGAAAATTTATATTAACTAGACCACCTTGCCAATATTCTGCAGTAAAGTTTCTCACTACCTAATTGTGGTGGTGCCACAAAGTGTCTCAGTCTTGAAGGAAATCAACAACTCAATACCTATATGGCTCTTGGGATCCAAAGGTTAAACCGTGTTCCATCTGTCTCATTTGAGGATCTTGCTTTAGTAAATGTTCTCAGAGCACATCTCTCAGGCTGGATTATGCCCAAAATATTCTCACACCACCTCCTGCCTCCTCCCTACCTGGGGTTCCCCTGCTTTTGGTGGCTCAAACATGGAGGTGTTGGACAAATTCCCTCCAGGAGAAGCAGGGAGTAAACCCATATTTTCCCTAGATGTAGACACTCTTTAAGGTGTGATTCCTCTGATCCATCCTGGGAGAGCATCTGTCTTTCTCTGGACTATAAAGACACTCTTGGGTGACTTTTCTCACACAGACATCAGATTTCCAAATTTATCCCAAACATACTAAATTGTGACTAACATGGAAATACTCCAGTGACCATCTTTAACATCATGACTTTCCTTTCCCCCACATTTCCTACCCTCAAGCATTTTCTTGTCCCCACTTCAGGAGATGAAAATGGTTTCTTATAGTACAATTTTGCTTTTCCTTCCCCATTTCCAAACTGAGGGGTTTTCCCAGAGACTGAAGTGTAATTCATTCTCCAACCACAGTTTTACAAATTGGGAGTCACAAGCTGAGCACAATTTAAATGTGCAGCTGAAATGCAGTGGATCTGAGGTATTCAGGGGGTGTGTTTTGGGCCCTCCCTCTGTGTGTAAGCAGTGAGACCAATTCTACAGATTCAACAGGATTTATTCCATATCATCACCCAGGCTGCAGTGTCCATCTGCAGGGGAGTTCCTGACAGCAGCCCAGTCCAGCTGGGATTGTTTTAGTCCAGATTATTGAATGTTGGAATTCAGAGACAAACATATTACACCACAGAAGAGAGAAGGAACGAACATAAATCCATTCTGAGATGTCCCTAAGGTAGATAAAATTATGACTGATATGAAGAAAGAAAACAGAAAAGGTTTATTCATTGTTTTCTTATATACAAATCTAGATGGCATGAAAAAAAATTCCCTGGTAATGAGTTTTAAACGAGAAAAACCCATTGCATTTGCTGCAAACTGGAAATCCTCATTGCAGTGTGCTGTGGAGGCCAAATGCTGAGTGGATTGAAAAAGTGATCAGATGAATTAATGAAACAAAGTACATTGGAGGCATCATTTTAACTTCTCTGTCAACATGCCAAGCAAGAGAAGTTCCAGAATTGAAAAGATGAAAGATCTTGAAAGATGAGTCAGGGAAAATGGTTCCTTTCTCTGTGTATTACTGTGAAACCCATCAGAGGCAGGACAGCAAGTTAAGTGGACTTTTGGTTTGATGCAGATTCCTGTGCTTTTACACTCTGGGAAATAATCTGGGATATCAGCCACAAGATAAACTGTACCTCTGGACTGTATTTTGCACCAATAATATATTTGCTCAAATATCATAGTAATACACTCTTTTTCTAACTTCTGCCAAAATCTTCTTTGCATGGTCATATCCACTCCTTTTCACAGGGATGGTTTTCACACCAAGCCTGATGGATGCATATTCAACTCTTCCAAATGGATTTTCTTATGGATCTTCCACAGGCCATGAATCTGACAGAGTGGTGCTCCCTGGTTTGTTCAGCTGTTAAAAAATGTTGTCCACTGAACAATGTAGCTTGCCATGATAAATGCCCTGTAGCCTCTCCTGATACAGATTCAAGTCCTTTTAGAAATTTCAGCTGACAGCACCTTGACAGCTGATTTGTCAAATCACCTCATTCCAGAAATGCCACTCTTCAAACTGGTGCTTAGGGAATTGACTGGGAAGGAAGGAAGGAAGGAAATAGTGATACCTGGTGCACTCGTAGAAAGAAGAGTTGTATTCCATATTCCAAGTGGTGATTCTGGTAATTCTGGATGGAAATATCACATCCTGTTCCAAAGGAGACTTGTAAGAAATTGTGTACTCTGCCTGAACACAGATGTGTTTTATAGAATCATAGAAACAGAGAAGAGTTTGGATTGGAAGAGACCTTAAAGATCATCTCATCCCACCCCCTGCCATGGGCAGGGACACCTTCCACTATCCCAGGTTGCTCTAAGTCCCATCCAACCTGGTCTTGGACACTTCCAGGGATGGGGCAGCCATGGCTTCTCTGGGCAACCTGTACCAGGGCCTCACCACCCTCACCAGGAAGAATTTCTTCCCAATATCTAATCTAAATCTACTCTCTTTCAATTCAAAGCCATTCTCCCTTGTCCCGTCACTCCAAGCCCTTTTAAAAGTCTCTCTCTGTCTTTCTTGTGGGGTCCCTTCAGGTACTGGAAAGCCAAAATTAGGTCACCTCAAAGTCTTCTCTTTTCCAGGCTGAACAATCCCAATTCTCTCAGCCTTTCCTCATTGCCAGAGCTGCTCCACAACTCTGATCAATTTAGAGGTCTCCTCTGGGTTCTCTCAAACAGGCTGATGTCCTCCCTGTGTGATGTACAACAAGCCTGGCTCAAGGTGAATGAGAAAGGAAACTAATCCTTTCAGTTGCAATGAGCAGTAAATTCAACTCCAACTTCCTGTGAAATAATCTCTTCAACTATTCTGGGTATGTTGAGAGGAAATTAAAATCTAAGCTAAAAATTAAAACACTCGCCGTTCTTGTTCATCAGCTTAGTGCCTCTTTCTGAGAGATGTTTGCCATTTCTGCAAACTTATTTGAATCCAGTAATGAGAAATGTATGAGACTCCCCAGTACAGGCCCTGAAGAAGGTTCATCAGTGTTGCTCAGCGTGGCTGGAGATGGTTTCCCATTCCACAGCCTGTTGGTTTTCCACAATAAACCAAAATAGAAATTGGTTAGTGGTGCTTAATATTTCCTGTGCTGGGCAGGCTATGGAGAAAGTCCAATACCTGAAAACCCCCTTTCCAGAGTCCCTGTCCTCATTTACCCCAAATCCTTAACATGGGTGAACTCGTGGGAACACGCCCCAGGGAGTTTGCAGTGATGTAACTAAGTCTGAAGTGCTGTATTTAGCCAGATTTGGCAACTTTAGTGGAGAAAAGTCACAGAATCTTGGAAGAGCTGGAAAAATGGGGTTTGAGTGTCCTCACATCTCCTATTAGGAAGAACACTACTAAATACATCCATTTTTTTGGGAATGTGAGAGTCCTGTCATGGACCTGGAGAGCTGCGCTTTGATAAAGCTGGCACAAATTAGAATAGAGGCAGTTTAGGGGCAATTATGTTGCTTTCAGGGACAGAAATTAACCTTCCAGTTTAAAACTGTGGATCTCTCATTTCAGTTTCTTGATCTCTCCAGTAGTTTGGGGCAAAATACCCTGTCTTCTTATTTATCTACTTACATATATGGGATTGCCTGAATTCCAGTGATTTCGGCGGGGATTGAAGGTCTTTGTGATTCCAGATCTTGGTTGCCTTAGCTCCCCCAAATACAAAACTAGACATAAAGATGCTTTCTACCTTCTTGGGCTGTTTGGAGAAAAACCCTTAACAGAATTAGGTGCTTATATGTTTAGTACAGACACACAAGTCCCTCAGATGGGCAGCTAACATAAAGCATAGAGTACACATCCTTGATTTCTACAGCCTTGCAGGCATTTGCACCTGCACAAAATGAGTGCCAACTAGAAATAAAACTTGGATTCACATGATTTTGTACCCTTTTTACGAAGACAAATGACAATACAGGCTACAAGGCACTGGCAGTTCAAAATAGAGATGCATCTCAATGTCCAGGAGCCTCGTGTTTTCAAGCCTTGATTATAAACAGATGTGAAGACTCAGTCCAAAATAAAGAAGATTTTATTTCCTTCTTAGGTTTTTCTTAAGGGGGATGTGAACAAAAGCTTAATTTTATTTTGCTAATTACTTTCGATGATAGTCAGGCTTCTGCATCTCTTTTTATAGTAAATTTTCATGGTAGCTACTCTTCCATTAATTATCCCAATAGGAATAAAAATTGTCAACATAATAATAGCATCATTCTCTAGTGCAGCAGGGAAAGGTATTTTTTTTTCTGTATTTATGAGTGACAAAAGGAAAAAAAAACCTGGGAAAAGTAAAAATTCCATTCTTTCGTCTTGTTTAACTAGTGCCCCCTCTTGTGGTGCTTTGCCAGCAGTACCAAACCCCAAAATCTTGTTTTCTGAGGTAAAAAATATTCAGGTTGTAACATGGGCTTGTTCCAGAGGTGATTTAAATACAAGGTACAGTAAAATAGATTAAATGATATTCAATGTGTAATCAAGAGGAGATTAATCAGCTTTTGATATTAGAAAAAAGAACAGTGTTAAGGGGATGTGGGAAAAAGGACAGCAGACAGGAGCATAGGATGTGCCTGGCTGCTGAAACCATTCCCCTTCCCTTCTGAACTGGACTTCTCGCTGGTGAACAGCTCGCTGACATTTTAGTTACAACCTTTCTGAAATCATTGTTCATTCGACCATCCCATCCCTCCTTTCTCTCTTCATTTTCCCTCTTCTCTCTCTTGACCATCTTTTTTTTCTTAGTTTCCATTTCAACTGTAGCATTAGTTCTGCACTTTCTCTACTCTCCAACTTTTTTCCCTGTTATTATCTCTGAAGCCAGACAGACACCTCAGATCCAAAACAATGCCAAACAATGCCTTTTTTTTTTTTTTTCTCCTTGTTTACCACCCCCAGCTTGGCTTTTCAAAATCACTTTTAAAAGACGCTCTGCTGATGCAGCACTCACTTTCCTTTCAGATTAATTCTGTCTGTGCTGGCAGAGGAGCAAGAGGAAAAAATAACCCCAAAATGACCATTTTGAGCAGCGACTCACAGGATTCTTCCTGGAGAAGTTTTAAGCCAGGAGATGTATCTTGTTCTACAGGGATCTCTGTCAACTTCTCTTTTTATGCATTTAATGTTCTTCCCCAGCGATAGCCTAAGGGTGCTTTCACTAAACAATTAATGTAAGGCATCTCCTGGGAACCTAATGGGTATTTAGCAATAAGTTCACTTCCAGTGAATTGTATAATGTGATATTTTGACAATGGATATAGCGAGGTTCTTGAAAGGTGAAGTTTTCTCCAAAGAAGCACTAAAATATCTAACAGAACTCCTGATAGCATTTCGTGGGGTGGAATGGGATGGAGAGTGGGTCGGAAGGAGGAGGGAATTTAGCAGAGTGTTAGTGCTGTTGTACAGTATGTTCTTTAATTTTAGTGTCATCCTGTAATAATGTTCACTTTCACTAATACAATGTACAAGTCGTAATCTATTAGCGAAAATAAAATTTGCTGTGACATTTGATATGAAAGCCGCTAGCAATGAAGGATGTAGTACTGCAAGTGATATTTGTATTATGTTAATAAAAAATGATATTAACATATGAAACTAATACTAGGCAAGGAAAAGTGTTTAATATTAAGGCTTGAAATGCAGAAAGTAACATGAAATCTCCAGTCTGGTCTGATGTTACTGTGTTCAGAATCACACTGAGGAGACTGTAGGCAGCAAGTTTTTTAAAAGGCAATTTTTAAT
Source organism: Daphoenositta chrysoptera (assembly GCA_013397915.1). Classification (NCBI taxonomy): domain Eukaryota; kingdom Metazoa; phylum Chordata; class Aves; order Passeriformes; genus Daphoenositta; species Daphoenositta chrysoptera. The sequence goes on along the minus strand of VZRO01007690.1, from coordinate 655,431 downwards.
TGTTATCAAAAGTAATTCCAAGAGTCACCACAACAATAATTTAGTATATTAATCAAATCATTTAAACATAGAAGGTGGGATTTTTAAATAGAAAAAATTGCAGGGCATGCATCCAGCATTGGATATTTCCCTACTAGAATTATTCTCACTGTGTAATCCAAATAAAACTAAAACTTCAAAGATGGGGTGTATGATTTTATGGCATTTATCTGTGGTGTGACAGCTTGCAAACTGCAAAATATGTCCAGTACTCTAGGATTGTGTGTGCAACATTTTTACAGAGCCAGTCTTCTATAGGGTATAGCATGATACGATTTCACAAAAAATAAGTTGCAGATAGGTATGCACATAAAATCGGCTCATTTTTTCTATTTATGCACTTGAAGCAGAACAGATTGGAGGGGTTGTTTTATTATTATGCTTTTTTCTAAGAGAACCATGTTATAGTAGAACTGAATAAATCTGAATCTAAGATACATTTCTATCAAGCACATACATACATAAAGACAGAAAAACAGAATGAAAAGGAAACAGATTTAAAGAGAAAACTGGACTTTTTTTTTTTATAGTGTTATTCCCAAAAGTAAAATTAAAGTTTTACTTTGATCTTTCATTGTTCTCAAGCACAAAATAACAAACATCCTACAAACAATGAAACTACAAGAAACAAAACAAAAGCAAGAAAAAAGTCCTCAACTCAGTTAACCCATTTAACCCACTTTTGCAGATTATATATTTTCTTTTGCTACTAAATTTAAAAATAAGAATTATCGATCTGGGTGGACTCTATTTACTGATTCACTGTAGATTTTCAGTTATGATGTAATATTGATTTCATTTTCCTTCTAAAAGAGTTTTCCAAGGTATTCAGAGTGAACTCTATGTGATATCTAACATCAGAGGCACACAGCAAATGATTCTAAAAGTGCTTTTTTTCACAGGGTTCTGTCTTCCCTTCTCAGGCTTTATGGTAAAATTAGGCTCGTTATCATATTTTGCAAATTTAATTTTTTTTTTTTAAATATGGGAAACAATATGTTAAGATTTAACAAGGACATATCTAAGCAATGAAAGCATGCAAGTTCTGTTATTTTTATAGGAGCTATTGCCTTTAAAAGCAATGATAAGTCTAATATTTAGCATTAATTCCATTAAAATGCAATAAAACATAGCTTTTATGTGTACATTTTCTAGTTTACTCAGTTTTCAAAATCAGAATATAAATCATAGGCTTACAGCAACCCTCATCCTAATCTCTTACGTTTCTATATATAATCTCAATTAGGACTAAACTAATATATGGTCAAATACACACTCAACAGAACAACAGAAAATGCAGGAAGGTAAAATAACTGCAGAGACTTTTTCCTGAGCTGGGTACATGGTTATTAAAGCAGCACCCTTATGGCAATAATTTCTGTTCAATAAATGTAGCCTAAGGATTTCCAAGTAATGAATTTTTCCAGCTGAAACTATAAATGAAGCCTCATTCCTTTCCATGAAAAATGTCAGATTCTGGGCCGGTGGAAATCGGCGTAGTTCTGTTAACACCACAGAACTCTGCTGATTTACACAGACCAACAAATTTGGACCATTTGTCTTATAAAACACCTCTTTTTGCAGGACAGGATCCAGCAGAGTTGTCCCTTGTGATACAAACGTTTCTCGGGCTGTATTTGCAGTCTGATTTATCAGCTCAAGATTACAATGCACTGCTTTAATGTTCAGAAATGTGAGTGCAGCATCAGTCTGTGTGCTAAACACAAGCATAAATAACAGTTGATGCCCAGAGCCTTAAACCTGTGCATATATATTCAGCTTCAGCCTCTCGACCTTAATGATCCACTCAGAATTGCACATGAACACAGCATTTGTAGCCTTATGCTCTAACAGATTTCTGTCTGCTTATTTTTGTAGAGGCAGTTAATCAGGGTAAATATGGAGTGTCTTAGCTGAAGGCTGCAGGATTGCTCAGGATTCGGATATCTGAGTGTTTCAGGGGGTCCACATTTCAGGCAGAGTGCTCACCAATACAGGGTTTGCTGTTGAGAAAGTAGAGAGGTAACAGAGATACTTTTCTGCTTAAAATTATCTTCTTGAACTTATTTTAAAATCCTCACTCTTTATTCTTTCTTCCTCCTTCCTTCTTTGTTCTCTAGCAAGAGGTAGAGTGAAAATAGAGCCAAGGTGGACTTCGAATCAGAAAATCATTGGGGTTGGAAAAGATCGCTATGGTCATCATGTCCAATCATAAACCCAGCATTGCCAAGTCCCCCAGTAAATCATGTCCCCAAGTGCCATATCTACACATTTTTGGAACACTTTCAGGGATGGTGACTCCACTGCTTCCTTGGGAAGCCTGTTCCAATGCCTGGCCACATCTTCAGTGAAAAAAACTTTTCCTAATTTCCAGTCCAAACCTTCCTTGGTGCAACTTGAGGCTGTTTCCTCTTCTCTTATCACTATTTACTTGAGAGGCAAACCCCACCTGGCTACAACCTCCTGTCAGGAAGTTGTAAAAACTGACAAGGTTCCCCCATTGAGCCTTCTTTCCTCCAGATTAAACACCCCAACTTCCTGAGCTGCTCCCCATCACACTTGTGCTCCAGACACTTCCCCAGCTCTGTTGTCCTTCTCTGTTCTTCTCTAGAGCATCTCGATACATTTCAGACCTTCTGAAACCCACACCTACCATCCTTTGGGTTCCCTCAATCAACATCCAGTGTTGCCTAAATCTCTCCTTCATGGCTGTTCCCTGGAGCATTCCCACCTTCATTTTTCATTTGAGTCTCACTGGGTCTGTATTCTGAGTGGCTCAGCAGTTAGGCAGAAAAATGTCCAATTTCTCTCTCTTATTTACAAATCTAAAAACTGGAGACTCACTTGACTCAGAGATCTCCAAAGTAAACTTCATCTATCTCTGGAGAATACTCTAAGATGTCAGTAAAGATGAATGATTGAGATGGATGAGAGGCATGGGGCAAAAAACACTCCCCTGTGGCTGTTACAGGAAAAGTCCTCAATAGGAACAGCTTCAGTGGGGTTGGAAAGGCTGAGAGCAAGAAGGGAAACAGCTCTGAGTCTGAATACTCCAAGAGAAAGACCTGAGTTCCATTTTATACCAATTCTGCCTTGTCAGTTGGCCTTTTCTCATTATTCTCATCAAAGGATCATAGCTGAGGATCAAAGTTTGCAGCTGGTTGGGGTTTTTTGAGGGAAAGTTGTTTTCTTGGGGGTTGTATTGATTTTGAAAACTTTACACGTCACAGAATCACAAGATGTCAGAATGGGTAATGTTGGAAGGGACCAGAGTGGGTCCTTCACCTTGTCCAACCTCCCTGCTCAGGCAGGCTCATCCCAGAGCTCAGGGCACAGGATTGTGTCCAGACAGTTCTGGAATATCCCCAGTGAGGGAGACCCCACACCCTCTCTGGACAATCTGTTCAGGGCTCAGTCACTGCACAGGGAAGAAGTTCTTCCTCATTTTCAGGTGGAACTTCCTGAGCACGTCAATTTATTTTGGAGTGTACCTTCTTGTTGGATAACTATAAGGTGTTGTCCTTCAAAAGTGAATAAATAAATAAAAATAAGGCCCTTCAGTAGGAATACTCTGGTTTTCCTCTAATTTTTTGAACAAAAGTTATATGCTATGGAAAGTTACCATGCTATGGCAAGGTATTGTCTTGCTTATGATAATAATGTTCTGCTTACCTTCCTTTACACAATGGAATTAGAGATATTGTTAACCATTTTACAGGAAGTTGAGTGCTTGATGTGAAATATCACGTTTAATTGCCAGGCTAATCAAAACCAAGCTAGAGGTTATTCCAACTAAACCTCTGTTCCTCTCTGTCCATTTCTATCAGAGACTGAGTACTTAGAAGAACAAAACACATTACTGGAATTAAAATTTTAAAAATCCCCTGCTGCGGTTTAAAGAGAGCAGGAAGAATCATACAAATAAGCTGTTGGTATTGTTTTTTCTTTTTCCATTACATTGGAAAAAGAAAAAAACTTTGCAGATGACATTGCTGTTTATTAATCATTTCATCTATTTGTGATTTATTTTTAGAAGACAGATTAACTACTTTTTCTAATAAACACACCACAGATTCCTCAGTGTTACTGACAGCAAGTTGCCCTTTTTGAGGCATCACTTTAAGGAACATCCTTGGAAGCTATTTTCTCATCTTATGAAAAAGATGGGAATTTTTTAAGCTACCTACTTCCTATTAGGACTAATACTTCTGATGTATGTCTTCATATCAACATGTGGCATGCAAAATGTGTCTTTGCAAAAACACCCTTCTCAAGCTTGTAGCAATAAAAGTCTTGATGCTTTAATAAAATAAGTAAATCTGAATGCATTCCTTACTGAGATGCTTTATAATCAAATCTGCTTCCTTTTCCTTTTGAAGTACTTGAAGACTTTTTCAGTTTCCAGAGGGAAACATCCCACCTTAGCTCAACCAAGGCATCAAATCACTTAGTTGGAACACGGGGAAGAAAAATTCCAATACCTGGGTTGAATCAGGCAACACAAGACAAGCTGGGTGTCCCCTGTCCTGGGTGAGCACCTTAGCCCTGGACTCTGGGCTGTCCTCCAGCTTTCCTATACCTGGACAGAAATCCTCTTCTGGACCTGAAAAACCCTTCCCAAAGCAAGATGTGTTGACAAAGTTATTTTGCTAGAGTGTATTTTTGTTATTAACAAACCATCCTGTTATATATAACTTAGTTATAAACTAATCCTGCTGTCTGTTGTGCCTGAAGCTAAGCTTATATACAAGTTTTTCCAAACTGGAACTAAAAATGATGGCAGGCAGGACCCTGATGTGATGCACTGTGAGTCTTTAATGGTGCATGTAAATTTTCACATGACCAAAGGCTTAATGAGTTATGACTTACACTTTCCAAGTAAAAGTCCATCTGTGAAAGGTCCAGTTATCCCAGCTCTTAGGCTAGCAGCAAACACTCCAAGGGTGGTGCCACCAAAGGCTGATGGTAGCCTAAAGCATTTGGTTTTGTGGAGCCAGGAAAGAAATAAGTTCTGGAAAGGGTTTTCCTTAATCATTCCCTGAAGGAGCAAGTGTCTCTCTCCCTCTTTTTCCTGACTAGAGGGCAGCTCAGAGTTACCCACCTCTTCAGGCCAAAATTTGCCTTTGTGAGCTCTCCCCTGAGGATCTGTTTATGTGCACACACAGAGACATAAACAGAAATGCTTTTTCTCCATAAAGCCCTGAGAATATAAAATTACTTTGCTTTCCTCTGCTTTAATACCACTGTTGCCCTCTCAAAAACTTTCATAGAATCACAGAATGGTTTGGGTGGGAAGGGATTTTAAAGATCATTTCACTCTAATCCTTTCCACAGGCAGTGACACCTCCCACTATCCCAGGTTGTTCCAAGCCCTATCCAACCTGGCCTTGAACACTTCCAGGGATGGGGCATCCAGTTTTTCTAGTGACACTGTAAAAGCAGCTGCTGCCAGGTCACATTAACCACTACTGAATCAGGACCACTTTGGATAAATCACTTGTGTTGTCTTGGAAAATGCATATGCAATTTCAAAGAAAGTGATGAAAAAAAGTGAAATCTGGGAGAATTGAGGGACAAATTGAGCCCACCAAACAGATTGAATGTGAAGTTCACTGTGACCACTCTGGATGTCTGAATGCTCCACTGAAAATGCTTAGCATACACAAGAGCAGGCCAGTGTACAAATAGAATAAAAGACATAAACTTCAGGCTGGAACCTCCTGTGGTTCACATTTCCAGTAAAATGACATTTTCATTTAGGTAGCTGTGTGGGGCTAAGATTCTGCCTGGTTACTCCTTGTACATCCATCCCTTGGACATGAGGAAATACAAAAATATCTGCTCGGAAAGGACACTGAAAAAAGATTTCCAGTTAAACTCCCCCAGGCTTCAAGAAGAAAGGTCTATCTTTTTCCTTGTTTCTTTTTTCTTGTTTCTGAAGTCAATGGCTAAATCACAACGTGCATTCCTTGAGTTAATTAAGTTTCGACTTCCAAGTCTCTCTGACAAGAAGAGTTTTGGAACTGTTCAGATTCAGCCTGAACTACCCTCTGCGATAAAAATCAGCCACTTGCAATGATCAAACAGCAGTTTCTCCTCGGTTTCTCTTCTTTGGCCATTTGCATGTTAAGTTTTCATGAGCTGCCTTTTTCTCTGTTACACTTATACTTCATTTTTATATATTTTTGTTAATCATTCTCTGGAAAACTATCTCATATCTTCAGTTTATTTCATATTTCATTGCCAATATGATAGTGCATCTTGCAGAAAAACTTTGTCTTATTTTATTGTTGTATTAGCTGATAATTAGCAGGAAACAACCTGATAACTAAGGCAGTGTGATAAGAATCTTTTGCAGGAGGTCCTGGTGAAATGTGGAAGCTGTTTCTACATGTTGATTAATTTACTAGTCTAGGTGAAAATATACCTCAAATCCTACAGATTAGATTTATATCCCTCTGTGTGAGAAAAGACATAAAATAAGACAAATTTTCTGAAGGCTTAAAATAAATATAAGGCAAATGTCTTTGACAAAGGTAAAATGCTTACTCTATCATAAAATCACAGAATGGTTTGGGTTGAAAGGGTCCTTGAAAATCATCTGGTTCCAACAGCTCTGCTGTGGTTAGGGATATCTTGCACTAGAACAGGTTGCTCAAAGCCCCATCCCACCTGACCTTGAGCACATCCCAAAATATCCTTGAAATAACATCCAAACAAAATATTCCATGAGCTTTTCAGCCTTGTACAGCAAGGAACTTCTCTGAACCTGCTCCAGAAGAAATACACAGAGAGAGGCAGGTAGCTGGATAACAGACCTAGAGGTAAAGGCAGATTATTTTTCCTGCTGTCAACCCCACATGCTGAACGTTAGGACCCGAAAGTCAATCCTCCTCTTTCCATCTCGTGCCTCACCAGAAGTTCCTGGAATTAGCTTGCCACTGACTCCACTGGAAGCTGGGTCACTCCTGGTTGAGAGTGGAGCTCAGGACACAGGTGCCAGCCCACATTCCCAGCAGGACTAACTGGAGTCAAAGGCATCCAGCAATAATGGGGAGTTCTGGTCAGAAAAGCAACAAGAGGAGCTAAAAAGTTGCCATTATAATTTAATGAATTCCTAACCTGGACTGTGATTCATGAAAAGAGGACTTCAGTTCTCCCACCTTGCTCTTCTTCCCTCCCAGAGGTACTAAAAAGGCGTGTGGTATCTAACAGGTGGAAAAACTCCTTTGGAAATCAATAAGGTGTCTTTTTTTCCCCTTTTTCTCACAGTAGCAAATTAAATCTCCTGTTCACCTTCATTTTCAGCTTCACTTCACTCTTTGAGAGCTCTGCAAAGCTGAGAAGGTGACCAGGGTGCCTTCAGCTCTCACTGAGGGTGACTGTGGAAGTGGCTTCTCCGGAGCCCATGGCTCACCCTCCCCTGGACCTGCAGGGATGAGGTTTCTGTCATGGTCCCTCGTGGTAATCACTCTTGTTTGCACCCATGACAACATAGATTTGGAGGGGACTAAAGACATGCATCAGCTTGCAGTTATTTAAATTACTTTATTGTTTCCTGTATAGACAAGGAACAAATTGTATCAGTGCTACACAAGTGGCCTCATGCTCAATGTTTCTTAAAAATTGTGTTGCAAAACTAGAAATATTAAAACAAAGGAAAATGTTATGATAATTTTGCATCCCTTGTGATAATCCCAGGCATGTAAACTACTTTCCACACAAATAGAAGCATGTATTTCCTAGGCTGCAGGTAGCCCATTCTAAATATAGAAAGAATAGACAGAAAAATATAATGTAAATAATAGAAATATATCCAAATAAGCTTAGGGATAAGAGCTGCCTGCAGAAACCTGTTTTGAGTTACTCAGCAGTTTGTGCAGTATAAAATACCATTAAGCTACTGCTCAGTGACAATTTTGGTTGAAGGATGCAGTCAGTAGATTTAGGGAGAAATCCCACCCTGCTCTAAATAAGCTGGGAGTCTGTAAAGGTTGGAGTTCTTCTCCACTTCCCATAGCTCCTGTGTCCTGTGTTCCATAGTTCTCCATTCCCGGTTCTTCTCCACTTCCCACAGCTCCTGTGTCCTGTGAATCCTCCTCCAATGCACGTGTGTTCTCTGGGTACAAAATTCCATAGCAGGGGCAAGACTGCAACATGCAGGGCTGATCAAAGCATAACGAAATTAACTTCAGATTAAACACTCCCAGGGCCATATGAGACACCAAAGGGCTTTTTCAATGAGAGCACTGAATTCCAAGGTGCTGTTCACTCCATAGTCAGAGTCATTTCTGGAGGCCATGGATTTCTCAAAGCCTGCAAAAGTAATGTAGAAGTCTAGCTTAGTCTTGAAAATTACCTTTTAGATACCCAGAATTAAGTGAGGTTACTGGTGACTGAAGATTTATTATTTTTGAAAGCTTTGTGAAAGCTGATTATACTATATAAAGACAGAAAGCAAAATATATCAATACATACATACATACATACATATATTCACCCAAATTTGCACGACTACACTTTTTGTTTCTTTCACCTCTGCCTTGTCCTTATGTTTATTTATTTGTTTAAAATAGTTCTATTTAATTGCATACTTTTGTCTGTGGAGGAAGACTCTTTTTGGCTGTTTCTTTGAGAGAAAAAGAAAAGGAAGAAAGGAAGGAAAGAAGGATGCAAGGAAAGAAGGAAGGAAGGAAGACAAGCTATGTTTTTCAAAATTACTTAATAACAAGAAATTAAGGACATCATGCATTCCCCAAGTCATTCAAAATCTTGCTTTGAACTGCACTTTTTCTTAACATATTTTCTTTTTCCTTTTGGAAATTTTTTTGGGGGAGAAAAAGAATTCTTGGCAATTTTCTTCAGGTTCCAGTGTCAGACATTCAATCAGAGCATGGTTTCTGACACGGTTCCAAAGCCACAGTAGGCAAATTAATTACAAGTAATGTGATGCATCAAATCCAGCGAGGCTTCAATAGAACAGACAAATTTTTTGGCCAGTTTTTAGGGCTTGTGCCAGGGCTGAGATGCATCTTGACACCACAGAATGCTCGGGGGTTTGGATTCCTGTCTGGTCTGTATTTCCACTTGCTGTGTTCAGTGTGAATGCAAACAAGTTCTAGCCACAGTGTGCAGCAAATTCCCTTGATTTTAACAGGACTATGTTCACACGTTTTTGATATGTTTATAGGGATTTTTTTTGATACAGACAAAGCAGATAAGGAGTCTAAGGACAGATAATTTAGAGTGGTGTAGTTGAACCTATGACTCCTATAATACCTCTTCCTTCTTTGCCTCTCTGGAAGGGAAATATAATTTGTCATTGGTGTGGGTTAGGATGCCAATAAAGCCAATGTCTGTCTCTGACAAGCAGAGCAAAAATAGTTTTTTAATCCTTATATAGCTGTTCCTGCAAAGGGAGATATCAGGATTCATGGGGTAATGAGTCTCTTAAATATATATCTTTTTTTTTCCTCCTGGAAACATTAGTGACCACTGCCATGGCTGTTCCAGTAAAATCAGGGAATGGCTTTCCCAGTTCTTTGGGACTTCTGATCCCAAATGGGTTTTTTCACACTAGCTCCACTTGAATTACTCTACTGAACAAACCTGGACTGGCTTTTCAGGCTTTGTTCATTCAGTAATAAAGCACATGATTTTTTGTGATGAAGGTGACAATTAGGCAAAAATTTATTTTGTTCAGGAATATTCTTCTGGTATGTCCAGGCTCCCCACCAGCAAAAGCAGGTTCAGACAAGGCAGGTAGAATGCAGTGCATATGTTAAGGCTGGAAAGGGACATGGAGTTTAAATATAGAACAAGAAAAGCTATAGAAAAATGAGTGGGAGGAAATCAGAAGATGGGGTATGTAGGCAATTTTGGTGCTTTAATCTAAAAAGACCATGATTAATAGATTAAAGGCCAGAAGGGACCACTGTGAAAACTCAGCTTTACCTCCAATGAACTTCTGGGAACTCTATTTTGTGTTGGAGTTGAGTCAAAACTGTTATGATTGGTACACGTTTGCAGAACATCAGGGTAAATCAAGCTTGATATGAAGATTCCCAAGGTATCTTTTCCAAGTTGGTGTAATTGCCTTTTACTGTATGATGAAAGTTGTTATTTCTCCATCTAATGGTGTTTTGAGAACACTGAAAGCAATTAGGATTCAGGAAAATGTGTGCAAATAATCAGTTTGTGTTGACTCACATTGTTGCTTGGGTTTATATCATTGCTTTTTGCATCCAGTATGTGTTTCCTTGTTGAAAAGAAAAATGAAGATTAAGACAGGGCCTTGGAAACTCTGCTTTCAACGTGGTCACCTAAGATGTGTAAAATAAATTATTATATATTTGGCATGCAAGAAAATGTAGTTGAATTTTCATTTCAGAAAGAAACATTTTATCTCAGTCAAGATTTATGATGTCCATCTATAAAGGATTGGAATGCCTTCCACATTAAAGGAATAACAGCAAAGAGACTTTCACAGCATTATTCATTTTTGTTGTTATTATATTATTACTATATAAAGAACACCTATCATCTGTGTGACAGAGAAAAATAATTACAGGTCCACACAGAGAAAACATAATTATGACTTCTTGGCCCTGATTTTGCAAAGGAATTAAGCTCATGTTGGAGTAAAGCAGAGCAGTGATCTTTTAGAAAGAATTACTCATGTTTAAGCAGAAGTGCTTTGCTGAGTTGTGGCCATGGTTTCTGTTTTATACACTAAAAACTGGACTCCAAGCTTATTTCCTTTTTATTTCAGCCGCAGAATTGCTGTTGAGCTGGGAGGACTGGAATCTGGATCACTGAAGATTCTGTGCAATTTGCTCCTGGCTACAAAGGTGTGGGAACCCAGAGTACAGAGAATATTTCCCTGCCTGTTTTGAAGGGTTCTACCCCCCTGGACAACACTGTCTTTGACCTTTATCCATGGAGAAAACTGCCAACTCTTTGGGAAGAACTAGAATCTACTCTAGTGTGAACTAAATGATAGAATGTTATGTAAGGTTATCACAGGGTGAAAAATCTAAAGGTTTTGGGTTTATTAATGTAGTAAATAGATAAAAAGCAAAAACTCCAAAATGGAGGATTGTTGTTGTTTCTAGACCTTCTTCTTCTTCTTCTTGTATGCCATATTCTGCAGTAGAAGATGTCTAAAATTATTGGATGAAAAATTCCGCAGTTCCTGTGTACGTGACAAGACCATTTGTCTAACATTGGTAGAAAAGTGAAAATATCCTTTGTTTTAAGTTTTAATTGGATGATTTACCTTTAAGAAGGCCGTGTTACCTTGAATAGGGAGCATTCTCAGGCATTCTACAGGCATTCTGCTGCATTCTCTGCTCTGTGCTGTGTCTGGGTCACGCCAGTGACTTTACTTCTCTGATAAGACTTAATAAACTATCTTAAAGCAGAGAGTGCTGAAAGTTTCTTTTATCTGTTGGACTTCTGGCAAGGACTCTAAATTCTTCCCCCATCAGGGGAAAACCTGGCTTAAGACACAGCAAAATCAGAGCCAGGGGTCCACAAAAGGGAACACTCTTAGTTATACCAGCCTGGGCTGTGCTAATGCTGGTGGTGAGGGTGACTCAAGGTGTTGTGAAACATCCATTCCAAAAGTGTCCAGAGCTTCCAGCCATGAGGTGGAACCATCACACACCATATGCCACAATAAAACCCTGGCAAGGAACTTCTAAGGTCGACAGCTCTTCATTTGAGAGCAGGTTTTCTCAGAGAGTAGATTTTCTCAGAGATTCTCAGTTCAGGACTCCTTTAACCTGACTGAGGTTAATGGTGGAAAACAAGGTCTGAGAACAGGGTCTAAAAAAAAGGTGTTTCTGAAGATTTTCAAATGAAGGAAGTCAGGCAGACAAATTACAGCTGTCAGCAAAATGGCAGAGCAGCAATTAAATGTTCATGGATTCGATTTTATGTTTTAAATAATAGGAAGTAAGTGTCAAACATTCCTGGAAATGGCATAAACTGTGCTGTGCTGTCTTGCAGTCGTGCCCAGTCCTTGGAAGTGCTCAAGGCCAGACTGGATGGAGCTTTGACCAATCTGGTCTGGTGGAAATTGTCCCTGGCAGGGAGGCTGGAATGAGATGAGCTTTGAGGTACCTTCCAAACCAAACCATCATGAGATTCTATGAGTGTCTGTCAAGAAAGTCAGAGTACACAGATTTCCTCTTGAATGCTGTTCTACTTCATCATATTATGTGTTTCAAACGCTAATACTTTATGGATTTCTGAAATACATGTTTTAATTCAATAAATTAAAGATTTTTTCTAGTTTTTTGTTAAATTTATTTGAATTTCTGAAATATATGTTTTAATTTAAAAAACTAAAGGATCACTTTTTTTAGCTTTTGTCAAATTTTGTTTTATTATTTTGTAAAAATAACTCATTTTCATGAAAATCCAAATGTGAGCAATTAAATAAGCAGCTGTTAAAAGCACTGAAATAACGTCCTTTTTTAACTGTGTTTGTTTAAAAATCCCTGTTTTCAAGGCAATCCCGTTACATTAATTGAACAGTCAATTACCTGGTTGCTTTTATTGTCTCTGGCACTGTCTTGTTCAGAGCCTCCAGTGGTCCATTCACTCCATGCACATCCAACAAAAAACTGTCCTTGCCTCCAGGAGTCTGCAAAATAAACGAGCAAGAGATGCAAAAAGCAGTGTAAGACCAAGGTCTTACCAAGGAACTGAAAGAACCAAAGGACTGAAATATGGTGCTCTGACGTGCTTTCAAGAGCCATGAACAAGTTAAAGATCAAATATTTTCTTGCTTAGTGCTGGATGCAAGGACCATGGAGTTGGAACCACAGAGCTGTCAGCCAAAGGGGACGAAGAGGAAGAGGAGGAGCTTCCTGGAAGTACCTTTAAAGTCTCTGTGTTTAAAATAACTACTAAACAGACAAAGCACTGACAGTGTCCTCTTCACGGTCTTCCTCACGGCACCCCTAGGACTGTTGTGTGTTATGAAGTGACTCCTTCAGCTTGAGTGGGAACCTAAAAGTGGGTAGGCAAAGCTTAGAGGAACACTGAAATGCTTTCCCCAGCCACACTGCAGGTTACATCTTTTTATTCTCGATGCTTTTTTGTCCTGCTCTCTGCAGCTGGCACTGTCAGGGCCAGGGACTCCAGACTGTTTTTTTGTCAATGGCTCCCAAGTTTATCTCTAGAAATAAAGGCATAGCAAAACGAATCCCTTTATTCTGTTGCAAAGAAGTGGAATGTTTGGAGATGGAGAGAAAGCAACTGCCCTCTCCAACCAATATAGAATCAGGGAATCATTAAGGTTGGAAAACACCTTCAAATTCATCAAGTCTGTCGAGACCCAATACCACCATGCTCACCAAACCATATGACAAAGTGCCATCTCTATCCATTTTTCTAACACTTCTGAGGATGTTGACTCCAACACTTTCTCAGGAGCTGTTTCAATGCTTAACCACTATTTCAGTGAAGAAATTGCATTGTATATCTGTATATATATAATATATATAGAGAGAGTCAATATTCTGTTCTCTGAAGGGGTGCCATTAGCAGTACTTTTAGTAGTTAAAAAACATTTAAACACTGCAGCAATATAAATTGCCCCCTCCTTGATAGTGCTATATGTATCAAATGCATGTCTGTTCTCTACCCAGAGCAGCAAGATCAACATCATCCCTTGTTTGCTGTAGGAATGATTTTGTTCTCCTTATGCAGCTGGCAGTAGACAGCACTTCTGAGACCAGAAATATGTGACAAGTCCAAAATTTGTGTTAGTGTTTTGGTTTTCATTAAATACAGTTCTTCATCAGGAGTGGTGAGGAAGTTTCATGTCTATTTTTGTGGGCCTAAGGATAAAATCAAAACAACTCTGCACAGGCTCCTCTTTGTATGTTAATACTACTAAATTTTACTACTACTAAAAAAAATATATATTTTTTAACATCTATATATATTTATATATTTGTATATATTTATATATTATATTTATATAAATTATATATATTATATATTTTTAATATATATATATGAAAACCAGGAACTGTATCAGTCAAGCAATATTTCAACATATGGGAAATACTATTTCCTTCCTGGGAACAGACCACACCAAGGTCTCTTCCAGCAAGGACCACTGGAAAGTTCTCTGAGGTAGGAAGAGTGTAAGCCATTATGGATCCAGTTCAACTGGTATCTCTTTAGTTCACCTAATAGAAATGAGAATAAAAACTATTTCCTTAGACACAGAGTTGGGATTTTTTTGGGGGGGGTTTCCTACTGAAGTCATTGCTTTATTTGTTATTTCATAGGTATGATGCTGAAATACATTTTCGTTCAGGACAAGAGGGTTTAGAGAAGGTGATGAGGGTGTTTTGATACCAAATGGCATGGTGGTTTTGCTGAGATATTTGTAAATCTAGACTGTTTAAACAGCAAAGATTTTAATATGATTTTTGAGTCATATGCCCTCATTAGTGTTGCTAATTAAAAAGTGATACCCATGTGAGATGTGTGAACAACAAAATAAACCCAAATATAGTGTATTTTATAAAAGGAATGTTTGGCAAACAAAAATAACAAATAGGGCCAGACCCTATTTAATCTCAGTCTTGTCTGATTGTCAACACATTGTCTGCTGTAAACAGTATTTGTGGAGAATTTTGAACTGTTTGCAGATCATCTACCCTGGTTTTGAAGATGCTGCTGGTTATGTGAAAGTATTTGCTGTCTAGCTTGAATTAGCTAATTTATTTTCATTGCCCATTGTCAATCTTCCAATAATTGCTTGTAGCTATTCACTGTTGCAGTATGTCATTAATAATGGAAATCTGCTGCCACTTAGTCTAATGTTATGTGAAAGCACTCTAACAATTTGAAAAAGACTAAAATTAGGCTGCAAAAATTGGTAGGATTCTAGAGAAATTGCATTTCTTACAGAGAAAACTATTCTCTTGGTTCACAGATAAAAAAAAAAAAAATCCTGTTCCTGTCTGTAACTTGGATATAATTTTGTATTAACTTCTATGTGATTCTTGAAAATTTACAAAATCACTGTCAACGTTTACTAAAAGGCAGAGCTATCCTTAAATTAAAGCTTTCATGGGGGATTTCACTACTTTTGTATGTTAACCACAAGTAATGAAAGCACAAACAGAATAAATCAGGGAGGAACTGCAGAGGGAACAAAGCTTTCCAAACCACTCTGTGCATGAGACATTGATATGAAGTGGGGGTTTCAAATCACTTTTTGGTTTAGGTTTTGCTCATGGCCTGGAAATGTTGTAGTTAGGCTGTGATGGACAGGTCTGGTGTTTGAACAGTGCAGCAAGAGACTTGGAAATTGCAGAGAAAAGATACAGAGAATTCATTTAGGTCAAAAAGAGGACAGGAAGGAAGAGAAAAGTCATAGAAGTCTTGTAGAACAGGTGGGAAGTGGGTTCTTGGCAGGAGAAATAAAATGGCAAAAAGAGAGGAGAAGGGAAAACCTCAGAATTATCATCCAGCCAATAAGAACTATCTTCATTTGTTCACTTTTTTTCTCATTTTACCTTTACAAGGCCTTCAAAAACCTTTTACTTTTTTTTAAAATGTGTTTTCTTTCCTTTTGATCATGACTTCACTGCACTGTATTTTTTCTCTTCATAAGTGAAACTGTTACCAAAAAAAGTGGGTTTTACTTCGTGAGCATCAGTCTTTCTGAACCTGACTTGCAAAAATATCTACCTCTCTCCCTTTTTGTGTCTTCCCTATCTTCTACACAAGTTATTTTTATATTTCTCTTACGAGTTGTTCTCTAGACACCTTTCATGATCAATTCATCATGTCTAACTCTATTACCAAGGTCTGCAATGGGGTTAGGTAGATCTTGTTCTCAGCCCTTCACCCACTCACAGTGACTCAGTTTTTATCTACTTAGTTTATTGCTTCCCCTTCTACTTCAGAATATCCTGACAAAATTTTCCCCATACCAGGCCTAGCTGTTCATCATTCTTTAACTTTCCAGCTTTTGCTGAGTTTTAGAGTCCAATTTGCACTGGCACAGGGTGCCCAGAGAAGCTGTGGCTGCCCCATCCCTGGAAGTGTCCAAGGCCAGGTTGGATGGGGCTTGGAGGAGCCTGAAATAGTGGAAGGTGTCTCTACCCATGGCAGGGGAGTAGAACAAAATGATCTTTTAAGATCCCTTTCAACACAAACCATTCTGTAATACTATCAATTCAGCTGTGAATAAATACCAGAATTTTAAGAAGAAAATGGAAGAAAATGTAGGGACACTTTAACAATTGCAGTCGTGGCAAAGGAAATATGAAAGTAAAACCACTTTTTAACAGATAAAACATGCAGTGTCACATCCCAAATGTCGTGGTTTTGACACTGGCTAAGCGCCAGGCACTCATGAAAAACTATTCACTGATTTTCCTCTGCTAGAGCTAAACAGAGGAGGGAATTAAAATGAAAACTTCATGAGTTAAGGATTAGGAGAAAAACATTTTAAGGGCAAAACAGGCTCAAAACTTAAACAGTATGAAGAAAATTTATTATTAACAGAATTAAAAGTAAAAAGGGCAATGAGAACTAAAATAAACCTTTGGAACACCTTTCCTTCCCAGTCCCTCCTTTCCACCGACCACGCAAAGAGACAAAATATGGGGTTTCGGTCAGTCTTTCACCTCTTAAAATTCTTTCTCCAGTACACATGAGGAAAAAGAGTTTCTTTCTTCTGCTGTGCCGTGGGATCCTTCCCACTGGAGATAGTTCTCTGCAAACTTTTCCAGCATGCTTCTAATTTTCAAGAACAGCAGCCCCCCCTGACCTGCTGTAAAGTGAGTCCCTCCCACAAATGGTGCAGTCTTCCCAAAACTGCACATCGTGGGTCATTTTGGTTGATGGGGTTTAGTCTTTTAAGGATAAGCTGTCCTAGTTTGGAAGCCAGGGTTCTCTATCTCTGGAAGCAAGGGTCCTCTCTCTGTTCCAGTTTCCCACTAGATTACAGATTTTCAGGATCCATGCGTGAGCACTGTTCCTCTCGGGCTGCACGTGGATCTCTGCATCCCTCCATGCACTTCATGGATTGCAGGGAAACAATTTGTTGTATTGTAGTCCTCACCACGGCTTGCAGAAGAATCTCAGCCCAGAGCACCTCCTCTCTCTCCTTTTTGCTGACCTCGGTGTTGCCATGTTG
The DNA here is from genome assembly GCA_013397915.1 of Daphoenositta chrysoptera. Lineage (NCBI taxonomy): Eukaryota > Metazoa > Chordata > Aves > Passeriformes > Daphoenositta > Daphoenositta chrysoptera. The sequence continues at coordinate 638,210 of VZRO01007690.1, read as the reverse complement.
GTTCTCCCCACATGTCCTCACTTTTCCCTCGTCTCTGACTAGGGAGAGAATTGGTGTCCGTAGGTTTCGTTTGGTCTCAAGTTCTACCAATTGAAAAGTTTTTATAGAGCTCTACAACGCTGAAAGGTTGATCCCATCCGGGTTCTGCGTCAGGGAATTGCTCTCCATGCCCCGGCCCCTGGCCATGTGGTGCCTGCAGCACCACGCGGGCCGTGCTGGCCACCAGCTCCGCTCAGCTCCTCTCCTCATGTGGGGCACTGAAAAGGAGAAATTGCTGCCACCCCTGCCCTTCTGTCTGCAGCACTGGTGGTTAAAAGCAGCTAAGCAAGTAAAGTTCATTGCAAGCCCTGCTGAGATGGCAGCGGCCACACTGTCCCGGCTCCGTGGGTGCTCCCGGCGCTGGTCCCGCTGCACGGCCCCGGCAGCCCCCTCACCACCCCTCAGAGGGGAGCCAGAAAGAGAGCTTCACCCAGTTTTGTCCCTTCTCAAATATGTCATCACAGAGCGGTTACCAGTTTCTCTAACTGAGCTATTAACCTGTCCATTGTCAGAGCCTTCAGCAATTGGCTCTGTGCCGGACATAGTAGAAGCTTCGAGCAGCTTTTCCCACCCACTAAAAACCATGCTGTGTTGAGCTAACACACCAAAGAGTACAGATGACTTTCCAATGCACTGAAATTAGAGCCTCCTTCCAGAAGGTAGCTGCTATGGTTTAGTCCTAAACATTGGTTTTCAGGAAGATGGGACACGTTCACAGATCACCGAACACATCAGAAACACGTCTGGCTGGGACTGCTCTGAAGCTACAGATGGTTTAGAGACTGAGAAGGAAGTTGAAGAAAATGTAAGTTTGCCCTGGTTTTATGGCTGTTCCCTGGGAATCTGCTTTTCAACAGCTATCGGAGACAGCACGCTGAGAGAGATGGTGAGGTTCAGTCAGGTCTCTCTGATGTTCTATGATCTTGGTGGAACTCAGACAGAATAATCCGACTGCGAGTTAGGCAAGCACAGCTTGTACTTCTGAACTGTGGAAGGATGGAGTAGCACTTGGGGGGTACTTTAGACTTCTCTAGTGGACACATCTGTGTCTGCCCTTGAAGGAAACATGCATTTGGGCTTGATTCATTCGGCCTGCTTTTATGTTCTACTTTTGGTGACATCAGCTACAGCCTCAAGATACCTATTCCTCTCCATTGACCACAAAGGGAGTCCAGGGTGGGTAGCTCAGAGATAGTTTTACTTTTCAGACATCAGCATTACATTAAATTAATTCTATCTGGAGTGCATTTCCAATAATTTTGAAGCATTTGAGTCATATTTTGACTCACTGACAATGAAAAATATCTGCAAAACCAGTGAGTCACTGATTCCTACCCCCTGCCCCAAAAATCCATGATTCAACCCACAGATGAGACATGCTACAAAATGAGGCAAGATTGGCATTTAACAGTCATACAGACAGCAGGTCTAAATGCCCATCATTTTTACAGTGTAATGGTTTTTTTCCACAATGTCCAGCAGCAATTAAAAACAACATTGGATTAACAAATTCTAAATTGGTTTAATTCCAAGAGTTACAAGGGTCATGACTCCAGACACTTTTAGAAAAGTATAATATAATTTATGTACTTCATAGTGTTGTCCCACATGTCTCATTTTTGGAGACTGAATGAAATACATCATGACCAGCAAGAGCCACTGGGCTCGGATCAGAAGGAAAGAGAAATTTTATCGGGACTGACCAAGCATCTCCATCTTCATATATCTCCATAACCATATCTAAAAAAACACTCCCAAGGCACATTCCTTGGTAAGAATAGAAGCTAGAACAAGATGCTCCCTTAGATAGTACTCCCTTTGAATACATCTTTCAGAAATTCGTGGCCAATAAAATTCTTGACTCGTGTTATCCACACATTAGGAAATTATGGTTTTCTCCTCCGGGAATTTAGCCTCCCTTTCATTGAACTCATATAAATTTTTAACACCTACCTATCATCAGGTACTTAGTAGAGGATTTAATTCTCCAGTTAGAGAGAGAAGTTCTAGTTTGTCTATGACACGAGAGCATCTCAGAAAGGTAGGAATCATTCCCATGAGGACTCTCTCTCTCTATCAGCTCTAGAAGCAGTGATCATTACATTTACATGAATGCCTGGTGGGTTTGTGTTGCCATTATTATACAGGGCAAGACTCACAGTTTGTTGATGTATTTGCATTAACGACTTATCTTGAGCTCCCAGTTTGGGCATCAGGATCTTCCATCTCAGAACTATGGTCTCAAAAAGAAAATTGCTGCACGAACAGGATTAATGTCAAGAGGGGTAATTTCTACTGTTTTATATGCTTCAGGAAGAATTTCTTCATGGAAAGGATTGTCAAACCTTGGGATGGATTTCCCAGGGAGGTGGTGGAGTCACCATCCCTACAGGTGTTCAAGAAAGGACTGGACATGGCACTCGATGCCATGATCTCTTTGACAAGGTGGTGATCAGTCACAGGTTGGACCCGATGACCTTGGAGGTCTTTTCCTTTCTCATCCTATCCCACTTCTGTTTTCTATATTCAGTTTCTCTTGCAGACAGAATCTCGTCACATATTTGCTGACTGGTGGTAACTGGACATCTCCACAACCCCACCCAAACCCACGTGAGAACCTGAATGGCTGTAGAGACAATACTTCACTAGATGGAACTTGTAAACCTTGAATATATAAAGTGGAGAATTCAAATATTTTGGCCATTTAATGGATGACATTTTCAAAAAGGGTCTCTGCTATAGGAAAATGGAATAGAACAGAAATAGAATAGAAATGGAATGGAATGGAATGGAATGGAATGGAATGGAATGGAATGGAATAGAATAGAATAGAATAGAATAGAATAGAATAGAATAGAATAGAATAGAATAGAATAGAATAGAATAGAATAGAATAGAATAGAATAGAATAGACATTTTGGACAATGCTCTCAGGTATCTGGTGGAATTGTTGGGGGTGTCCTGTGCAGGGCCAGGAGTTGGACTCAATGATCCTGGTGGGCCCCTTCCAACTCTGGATTTTCTGTGATTTCTGTGATTCCATGTCATACGGCTGAAAAAAAATCATGAATAGTTTGAATTTAGATGGAACTGATTTATACAAACTGTGAAAGTCATATCTTAGACTCAAAAATAACAACTGAATTTTTGTTACAGGGAAGTAAGGAGGCAAAAAGACATGAGGTAAAGAAGGAAACAGTGTTACTTCAGCACAAATATTTTTTCAAAACAAGGCTGACATTCTCAACCACGGGATCCATGAAGAGCAGTAACAATGGTTAAGGCTTTTCACCATAAACCTGTGATAAGAAATGAATCACCCCTCCAGTTTGACACCAAAGGCAGATTGACCCATCTGTCATTTAATCATCCAGGGTGAAATTGGGGGAGCCAAGGTAACTAATCCTGATGCTGCTGCCTTTGGCTACAGAAACTGGAGGGTCTTGGCAGTGCCAGGCAGAGAGGCCTGTGTGGATCTCTGGCCTTTTTGATAAATGATCATATTCTTATGCACTGGAATGATTTTACCCAAACAACTGGGCTTCAGCTGAGATGGTTGTCATTAGGAGAACAATTTTGGTGTACCTTTGTGTCGATCCTGCACCTTTTTCTATGGAATATTGACAGAGAATTTGCTCTTTTCCTCTAGAGACTCTGAGTGTGGATCATCATTTTATAATCTGTGGATATGTGCCTATAAAAGAGGGAAGTATGGTATTTTTATTTTATTTGGATTTCAAATGATTCCTTCTTTATGGATACACTGAATATTCGCAGGTTCTGTTCTCTGACTTTGAGACATCTGGGGACAGACACAGTGACAACACTTAAACTACCTGTTGAGAATGTTATCTGCCCCATGTTGACTCTTGACCATACGTAGGAATTCTTTTGAAAACTGCTATTTGGATCAGGCCAAAATGATTCATTAATAATTAAAAAGCACAGATGACCAAGTTCCAGTGTTTAGGAACAAACCCTGGCTTTGTTTAATATGTTGGAATAGGTGCCAAATAAAACCCAGCTAGGCCAAATAAAACAGTTTCAAGGGCATGAGGAAAAAAAAAAAAAGGAAAAAAACAAGTACTTATCTTTGTTCTTGTATATACAGAAACTAAACACACAGGCTTCTCACACTCAGGATATTTTCTCAGTGACAGCCTCCTAGCTTGAAGACCTGTAGGAATTAAGATGAAAAAGGTCATACATCACTACACTGAAATTTCCTCACCACCTTGAGAAGCCAAACACAGACAGTGCTCTGTGAATTCCTAATCCAGAGCTGAACAACCATCCATAAGGAAACTTGGCACAGTGACAATTGCTATCAACAAAATTGCAGCTGGGGGTCCATCACCTTATTCCCAGGCACTCTTTTTAGGTAGAAGGAAAGCTAAAAGTAATTGCAATCCATCTTGAGGAAAAACACAGGAAATAATCTGGGAAGGGACGTATCTGTCCCTTAGCTTTCCTATAAATAACAGTAAACACATCTGGGTTGTTTGTGCAATAGCTGTGGTCCTTGATAATATTTTTAGAAAAAGACATTCTGTTGTAATATGAGTACTTTCCACCCTTGGATCACAAATTATTGATTCCAAAAATATTATTATTATTATTTACAGAGAAGTCTTGGCAAGGTAAAAATTCACTGTGAGAACATCTGTACAGACATAGAGTTAATTACAGCACCTCCAATCAAAGGGTTTGTACTCAAGTGTATCATAAGATTGAGGGGGTTTTTTGGCTCTATAGAACTGCTTTGCTCTTGTCTAGTGTCTCACTATGGTTTTATACCTTCAGACAAGAACTTCAGGTACCTTCCATGGCTCCAATGTTGAGTGTAGGAGGAGGAGAGGGAGATATGGAAAGGACCTTTATTTACTTGGGCTTTGTCAGTCATGTGAGGAGGGTCTCAGATGAATTTAGGTTCCCCAGTGATGCCTATCCTGTGTAACACAAGCTTCTAGCCTTCCTCTGCTCTTACTGGGAAGAGCTAAGCAGCTCCAGAATGTGAACCATCCCATCTTTTCCAGATATCTCTATTTGGAAGGTCCAAATCCTCTCCTGAAGGTGTCCAGCTCTCTCTATTGGTCCTCTCCATAATTATATAGTTAATCCAATTTCCATAGTTTAGATCTAAAAATCCATTGCAGAGCACCAAATGGCTTTTGAGCTGCCTTACAGGGTGTAAGACACCTGTCTGGGGCTAGCAGATGTAACACAAATTAATTTTACATTCACCCTTCTGGACTGGCAGGTGAAAATCAAGTGGGCAAAGACTCATTGTGGATTCCGTGCAGCCACAGGAGGGTAAAATTATGCCCATTCTTGCAGTTACACATAATAAATTTCACCCTTGGTTTCCAAGCTCTGTGTTTTGATAGCAGCTGCAGGAGGCTTGCACCAACCTGAACCACCTCACTCTTTCCAGTACCCAGTTTACTAAAACCCACACAGCAAATAAATTGGACATAATATAGAAAGGTGTCTCCAAATAACACTTCATCATTCTGCATGTTAATTCCTCCTCTGACAAGTGAGAAGAATTGCTTCTCTCATCACTTTTGGTTGTGAAGTCTTTTGGGTAGTGAAGTTTTTTTTTTTTTATTTTGTATGTCTCTGCACAGCAGACACCTGATTTCACCTGGGACCTTGCAGCACTGCTGAGCAACACGCATTTAAAATAAAAAGTGTCATGGATTGCTTAAACTTTGCAAGACCCTGTGGATTCCATACTGTACTGAAACTTCGCAGCCCAAAATTTTCAAAGATGTTAAAAATAGGAGTGTCTGGGAGACATGGCTATTTTATTTATTTATTTATTATATTTTCCCTGTAGAGCTTGAGACACTGGGCTTTTGCAGCCTCAATAAACACGAGGTTCTCCTCCTTGGCATGCCATTGTGCTTGATTTGGACTGCCAGGCAATCATTGCATCAGGAATAAAAAAAATTATATATAAATATCTTAAAGAAATGACCAGAGAAAGTCATGATATTCTGGAAGGAAAAGCATGATCCATCACCTGAGCCATGCCATTTCAGAAGCCTCATGCATTAAACATAATGGAAGGGAGTAGTACAGCTCCAGTTCAATATGTGACTTGCGAGCTATCACAGGGCTTCTGACTCAGTATTACTAAGAAATGTTCCCTGACTGTCACTGCAAAGGTATGCGAGGGAGATTCTCTAAGGACCAATTAATGGGAATGGAAGAAAATTCTGGTAGATTGGTTGCCAGTGGGAGGAAAGTGAGTGGAGAATGGTGAAGAATAATGTATGTTTGCAATTTACTTATTAGCCCCGCAAAAAAAAAAAAAAAAGAGCAACACATGCCAAATGAAATAACAAAAGATCTTAGCAGCATTTGTAAATACCATTTTAATTATTTAAGCTGAATGTGAATAGGAAGCTGCTGCTTTTTTTTTTTTTTTTAAAGGACACCGTTGTTAATCAACTCAACAACCCTATTTTATGTCACAAACCCACAGTGTTCTGCCACAGAGGAAACTCACTGTTTCAGTTTCTTAAAGCTTGTATCCTTTAATCACAGCTGAAATAATGGCATCTTAATTCTGGCAAGCTCATGTAGAGGTTTTTTATTTTCCTGTTCCCTTTCTGTTCATTTGTTTGTTTTTTCCACTTGTGTATCCATTGCTTTTATCTGAGGATCTCCAACCACAATACAAAGGCTCATTAATTAAGCCTCACAGTACCCTGTGCAAAGCAGGGCTCTGAGGATAAAATTCACCCAGTGCTGCATTGCTGTGGTTCAGTGTGAAGGCAAAGGGTTTTGTCACTAATTATTGCACAAATTTGGTTGCTGCGCCACATTTCCTCTCCTGTTGCCATTGATGTGGTTGGTGTTGCATCTCTTAAAGGCTCATAACCAGGTTACTCTGAATCTTTGTCATGGAAAAAGGGTTTGTATCTTTGAGTTTCTGTATTTTCAGGAATTAATCTAGCCTACCGAATTCCGACTGAGAAAGGTAAATTGTCAAAAAAACACCGCTTCCTTTTGAGAATGGCAACCCAAAACCAAATTCTTCTTCCAGCTACACTTGTGCAAACCATTTTGTTCCCATTAGGGCTTAGGTCCTGACACTGTCAATTACATGATTTACATAATATTAACTTTGATAATCTCATTTTTCAAATCCAGAAGGATTCTAATTGTCATTTTATCTGATGAATAGGATTGAAGACTAAGGATTTCGATTAATTGCTGCTACAATGTGGCCAATAGTTTAACAGAGCAATTAAGCATGAGGATTTACTTTGAATTTTGTCATGTAATTGTGGCCTGTTAAGAAATATTCTATTGTCACTATGGCTGGTTTCACTCGATTCCTGGCCACAATCACAGGCAAAGTAGAAAGTGAGACAGGTTTGGCATCTGCTCCCTTAGGAATCTGTTTGCTCTGCTTATGCCTGCAGCCTGCCATGATAGTGGGAAGGAAAAAGAACAGATCTGCTGCAGTTTTCACCAGTTGTGCTGTGACCCAGGAGATTGTTCCGGGATTTTTGTAACATAAATTTCCTTTCAGTTCACATAAAAGATATGAAACTGGTAACTTACCAAAGTAAGGGATGAGGATAAACTCAGTTAAAAATTGCCACTTCCTTTAGTCTTCAGAGAACAACATCTTGTGTTGCTTGGAATATCATGTAAAAAGTTGTATAAAATCAGTCTTTCCCACTTAGCTGGCCAAGAGTAGTGTGAGGGTATATGTGCATATATATGTGTGCATTAGTTTTTTCCACTTGGGAATTGCAGTCAAAAATCACAATTACAAGACAGGACTCTTCAGGGAAAATAGGTGTCCCTCAGATGTTATCAGACAGTGTGAATTCTGCTCTTACTCTCAGAAATTTTTCTTTACACAGAAGCTCTTACAACAAAAAAACGTGCTTAGCAATGAATTGAACATAGAATTAAACTGATTTCAATTCTGATATAGATAGTTGCTAAACTTCAAAATAATCAAGGAAGAGGGGTTTTTTAATTTTATTTTTTAGAGGAAGTAGCAATCATAGGATTTAGTATTATTCGGCCTACATATCTATATTTCTATTTATATTCCTGCAAATATATTTCTTTGGATGTATATTGTATTATCACAATTTCCAAAGAGGAAAAAATTGGTTTTCACAGTCCATGTTGGTGAAAACTGAAACAATCTGCATGATTCTTAAATAGTAGTTCCAACAAAAGGATCAAAAATGAGAAAGAGGTCTCATCTGCTAAGAGATATATAAACCTGGAGGCCACCATAGCATGACTGACACCTAAACATATTATTTTAGGTCTTTTCCATTTTCCCCATCCTAAATTACAAGAATTCTTCCAAACATGTTTTTTTTTTTTTTTTCCTTGATTTCAAGAGGTAAAGATTTTCAGCTTAATGACGAGACAGAAAAAAAGACCAGAATTACCAAGTAGTTTCACCAAACCCTACAGATGAAGTAAAAGCTACTTTAAGCAAAATTTTCTTCATGTTGGACTCCTGGGACAGGTCTCCAAGGATATCAGTGGGAATGATGGACCTGGATCCTAACTGGTAATTTCACTGAGCTGGACTGAGCTGAGACAATGATTTACATGGTCTGATGACCATCAAAGGACTCAGGGTTGTAAAATTATACAGTGANGGGACAGGTCTCCAAGGATATCAGCAGGAATGATGGTCCTGGATGCTAACTGGTAATTTCAGTGAGCTGGACTGAGCTGAGACATTTCCACTAAGGATGGAAATGTCCATTCCAAAGATAAAGCTGAACCCTGGTTTCCTAAATCCAAGTGCTTCTATTTAAGCACAACATCATTTGTTTTGCTTTCAGGGATTGCAAGGACTGTTCATCTGTGTTAGTTCTGCAAACCCAGGGCAAAGCAGAAGCGAGCCTGGGCTGCTATAAAACTAAAAAAGCCACCCCTGAGTGGTTTAATGGACTGAGTAATATCACAAATGAGAGAAACAATTGGTTCAGGCAACTCTTTCTAAAGGTCTTTAGATGCTTTATAAAAAATGTATTTACTAACAAGGCAATTTCCCCACGTCAATGAATCAAAGCCAAAAACTCAAGGAGAATTTCTCTTGAAATAGAATATTAAATCAGTCCATTGAAATGGTGCCATAATCCATTTGTTTGGTAAATGAAAAGCAGTTGGCAGTCATCTGCAACAAGGAGGAACATGAAGCACCAGCAAGCAGTGAAAAGAACAATTAGGAGCAGATGAAGTGGGGGAAAGTTTTGTATTTGCAGCTTCCAAAATACAACATTTCCAACTGAAGATGAGATTCACCCTCTCTAAACAGAGCTGTTTGAAAGTTGGATGCTTTGTTTCATCTAGGCAATCATGTGTCCCTAAAGTTATTGCTGAGGCAGAAATCTTCAGGGGCCAACTCATCCAAGCTTAAACAGATGCTCAAGGTGTTTGAGAAGAAGAAAAGAGCCATTCATGGTGTAAAAAATGGTGCAAAGCTCAAAGGTTGTATGGAACAGGCCAGGTGGAGGCACTTCCAGTTCCTTTAGCCATCAAAGCTTCTGGTAAATCGCTGAAAAGAATTCAGCCAAGGAAACAGAGTCAAGAGTGGCCCTGATGGTGTCCGAGACAAGTTCTGTCTGTCACTTACAGCTAAACTCAGTTGACAGATAAACCAAAAAACATTCTGCTTTTTGGCACAAAAGTTGTCAAGCATCACTGAAGATCAAGCCTGTGGGAATCTGACCAAACAAATAATTTCCTTTGGGGGATTTGCTTGAGGGCTGAGGATCTGAAGAAATGCTGAAGGGATATGAGTTGCATATTAATATTCATTGAAACAGATGAGCAGAGCAAGTTTTTCTTGGGGCAACCAAAAGTTGCAGATGAGCTGCCCATGGGCTTGAGATGAACCACCAGATATCTAAATCCTCTAATGATTTATGTTCACTAAAATACCAGCTCGTCCAACATAGAGAAATTGGATAAGCAAAAAAAAAGGGGACCATAAATGGAAAAATTTCCCTACTATGTGTGACCACTTTTCTCTCAGAAGCATCAATATCACAGAATCATAGAATGGTTTGGGTTGGAATATCTTCCTAAACAAGAGGATGTGCCCCAACATGAGAAGTAAGACATTAGTTTTTCTAGAGCATTTTACACACTTACACGCATGAACACACATATGCACAAAACCTCCCTCCATAAACTCATGTTTTCCCACATCTCCAAAGATGTTCCCCACTTATATCTTCACTTGAATTTGAATATTCAGCAAGGCAATGAAGAAGGTCCTAGGTCAGATGTGTGTGTTCAGTCCAAGAGAGAAGAAAAAGGAGGGGAGGGGTAGTTTTCTTTCTAAAGTAACACCTGTGTGGAAGAAAACACGACAGTGCTGATGTCTGGTTTCATTTCTTAACTCCAAAGGATTAAATCCAACTGACTGCTTCACTTCTTCTTGCCTGACATCCAGATGTCAGGTACATGGGTTGTCTGTGCCTGGAGATATCCCACACCCCTCTCTCCTGTCAGACCCCAGATCCACAGGATACCTGATCGTCGCTCAGGGTGTTCCTGTCTCAACGTCTGCTTCCCTGCAAGCACTTGTCCTTTCTTATTCCTTCAACTTCTGGGGAAGGGAAAACTCTTTCCTCTCTTACAGACACAGCATGACTTAGAGATGTACCCAGTGCTTGTGGGCACCTGCAGGGTGGTTTCAGGTTGGTAAAACAGGGCTACCAGAACCTGAAAACACGAAAAAAACCTCATTAAATAAAGAGCAAGCAATGCGATGAGAATGATTGTTGCCCTCCAAAAATAAGATCTGAGAGTGTTTTGAAAGTCAGAGAGGTAAGAGATGAGAGAAGACAGGGAGAAGAAATTTTGGATGTGAAATAAGTGACAGCAACAGAACAGGTCAGCCAGGACATCACTGACATAAATCCCTGCTGCCTTTGACAGGTTTGTGAAAGGCAGGAAATGTTGCTCAGCTCCAAGTTGTCCATGTGAGGGAACTCAAACTGAACATTGTAGAATTCCTGCCTGAAGTGTGAGTGGCTGGATGGGACAAGATGGTGAAGTTATGGATACACCATAACAGAGGTGAGAGAGTATTTATTATTTATTAGGAATATTTTAAAAGTGATATCACAGCCATCCTACTCATGCTGGATTTCACCTGTAAGCTGATGGAGGACATGAAACCAGAAGACACAAGGGAGAGACAGACAGACACTTCAGGAAGAGGCATCTCTAAGATAATGAACTCAAATAAAGGTTTTTCTGAGGGCAGTTTCTGTTGGTGTTTTAGTTGGTTGGTTGGTTGGCTGGTTGGTTGGGTTTTTTTCCAGAAAACACACAACAAAAATATTAAGAAGATAATGTTCTAAGCAGAAATGTAAGAAGTCATTTAGGAAATTGAGGAGCTTTACATATCTAAACCTGATAGTTAATGTATTTAAACTGATAATAAATCTTGCAAATATTCAGGCAGGTGGAAGGGAATGGTAGACAGCATGAAGTGGAGAAAGAAATTGAACTACCTAGACCTTTCCTAGGCAGATAAATGTCAGATATGAGTGTGAACATCAGTTGTGATGCATTAATCTGGAGCAAGGTTATTGAAAGGCAGATGTGAGGTCTCAGTTTCAAAGCTAATACGATTTCATAATCTTTTGAACCTAAAATTATCAGGGGGATTTTGACTTCTATGTCTTTTAGATCACTCAAAAAATTTAAGCTTTTTCCTCTTCATATAATGGACAGATTGTGAAGTATTTTTCACTTAATTAAAACTGCTTTTCTTCCATTTTATAAATCAGTGAAAGGCTCCTAAGACTATAAATATGACAAATAGAAACGAATTAAAAGGAAAATAATTCAGTATTTTCAGGATTCAACCTGTTNCTTTGCTTCCATTTTATGAATCTTTGTCAATGAAAGGTTCCTAAGACTATAAATATGATGAATAGAAATGAATTTAATACAAAAGAATTCAGTGTTTTCAGGATTCAACCTGTCCAGTTTCAGCTCCCTGAACAAAGGAATTGATATGACATTCTCATTAGACTCTCTACCATCTACAGAAAGATTCAGAAAGTCCAAAAGGTGATTCAGCAGGACCTAAAATTGATGCCCAAGTGAACAGAGTCAAAAGGCTTCAGTCCATTTCCATTGACAGGAATCTACACAGCTATTTAAAGATGCTTAATACTAGATTCCATTATTTTAACTGCCTTTTGTGACACGAGATGGAATTGTAACCATAAAATTAAAGCTATCCAAGTGATCTGATTGATAACCAACTCATGTCTTTTTTGTGTGGCTCCCATATCAACCTTAGTCAGCAAGAGGAACCAAATCATTTGATGGACAAAAAAATCAGATTTATAGTGGTGTATAGATATTAATTTGGCTGTTCTCAGAATGTCAGTTTTAAATAATATATGATAAATATTATTACCATTTCCTCTATAAACCACGGCAACATTGCTGTTCAGATAAAGATTTGTTATCATCATCCCATAAGCATATCCAAAGTTTCCCAACACTTTATTCAATAAAATATTTAACTGAACCATTGTCTTTCTAAATAATAATCACCTTCTTCTACGCTACCCCCAGCCAAAACTCTGGTTTCAGAACGAGTCTCTCTTTGTGCCTCCAAGAAACGTTGAGGACGAATCCCAGACAGAATGGTGATGAGTGCAGCATTAAACACCAGCTCCAATCCTCAGCTGGAGTAAATTGGTGTAATTCCATTGAAGTTAGTGGTGCTTTCCTGCCAGAGACTGATTCAAAGCCTTTGGGAATATTTTCATTGACTTCCCTGGGCTTTGGCACAGCTAAAGATCTGATCCTTCAAGAGAGAATTGACAAGATAAACAAGGTTGGCAGTTGTGGGAAATGTGGGAGGGTTCTCTTGCAACTGGAGCTGTGGTCAAATACATGTCAGAAGAATTAGTCCAAGTTCAAAAGCTGAGACTAGACCAGTATAAAAAAGTATGATGGTGTGAATTTTAATGGTAGCAAATGAATCTTCCTGTCAAAAACAAATGAAAGCAAAATTCTTAGGTAGGAAAATATAAGCTTTGTCTACTTCTCATTTTGTATGTACACACTCATTTTGCAAACCTCTGTAAATCCTATTGAAACAAAAATGTGTTTACAATGTTACATATTCCATAAAACATGTTTGCTACTCAGCAATCTGCTTGCTCCTCTTAAAATGTATTTTTGTGACAAACAATCATTAAACCTCACAACTGCCGTGTGCAGATAAATGAAACTAGCGCAGATATTACCATTTGGTTGACACATTTGTTTTGACATTGTAAAAAAAGCGTTGAGGATTTTTTTTTTTATAAAAGTCTTCCTTTTTTTCTCAGAAACAATAATATGTTCCTGCAAATGCTGCAAAAGATCAAAAGCTGTTCAGATCATATTTACAGTACTAAAAGCACAATGAATGCCCCTGTAAATGACATGTAAATTACCGAACGATGATTCAACTTCAGTCAGCTTTGCAGATGAATTGAAGGACCTTAATTCCACTTTAGCTCAGAAATCTGATTATTCTACTGCTTGTAAGAAATCAGCTTTAATCCTCTTTTAAATGTCATTCAACAGGTTCTTTCTGCATGAAAGATGTAAACGAATTTTCCTTTACAATATCTTTTCAAATTCATTTTCCTTCCACAGGACATTCTTAGAAATAATTTAAAACTGAGCTATCAAACCAATAATTCTCCTATTCTACATCTGTTCAAGAATAATTGTCTGGATGCTCATCTCAGCTTTGTGATAGCACCACTCCATTGACCTGCTTTTATTGCTACTGATGGAACTGAGACCAGCGTTCCACTCCTCAATAATGTTTGCACTTGAATGTGTATTTAGGAAAACAAAAGATTTCTCTTAATTCACTGCTAAGTCCCTAAATAAGTATGTCCACATAAAATTGAGCACTTTAATAGTCTTTCTTTATCGCTTTGTTTCATTCCATCAGTTTCCTGCATTCATGGAGTCCTTCTATGCTCCACCAAGATGTTTCTAAATTAAGGACTGTCTTTTTGGCACTTAGCAGTACAGTAGGTCCTAGTTCCTGATTAAAGATATCCTTATCACTGGCAAATGATAATGTTATTTTCTGTTCATGAAGAAAACTAAGTGCTAAAAATCACAGACTGGCTGAGCCACATGTCCAGTGGGTGTAAAATCAACACATGTCCTTTGAGAGTTGTGCTGATTTACACCAATGGTATATCTGGCACCCCAGGTTAGAGTTGCTGTTATTTAAGAGAAATGTCCTAGATGATCCACTTATGGAAAAAATTGCAACTCCACAGACCATGTGGCATTTGAACACTTGTTCCTCCCATTTCTCTTCAGAGCATTTGCTCTCCTGGTGGCTGTGAGAAATAAAACTGACTTCTTGTTCCTTCAGCTGTTCTATCAGCTGTGTCACCTTCCTAAAGGAACACCCCCCCATTCCTGGGAGGTCTATCCCTGGTGGTTCCCTGTTGGCTCCATTTACCTGGCTGGTATCTGTAGGATTTTTGTGCAGCATCTCCCAGAGCAGCAGGCTGAGGGCCCTCTCAGCACCTCACAGGTGTCATCTGTGTCATCCCACAGCTTGTCACGGGCTAACCTGGTATCATCTCCTTCCCCCCTTCACATCCAGTTTAAATAACCACATCCACTGTGCAGAATTTCATTTACAAGTGCAGATCAGCCAACGAAGTCTAAGCCTTCTATTAATCTCCTCATCTCACCTTTTCAAGCCATGGAATGTCCTTATTTGCCAGTCACAGTATGATATTTGTGGGTTTTACATGGCAGGCTGTGGCACCTGAAAGACTCTCAGAAAAAGTTAGAGTGAAGCACGTCTTTAGGCAGGTCCTCATGATTAAAGTTTCATCCTGTGTGTTGCACTTTTCCCAAAAAAAGATGTAAAACTTACACTTTTTGTGTTTTGAGTGTAACCTTAGCTCAAATCAAGGCTCCCATTCCCTCCAGCAATGTGCAGTCACTCAGCAAGACTCAGTGTTCACCCTGAAAAGCCAGCATTGCAAATAGATAAGATGTAAAAATAAAGGAAGAATCAGATCTACCATACATGCAAAATATGAGGAACAGAGAAATAATTTGGTGGGTGATTTTTCCAAGGTAACACAGAAAGTCAGTAGAAGATTCAAGGAGTGATCTTCCATGTACACCCCAAAACCTTTACCAGCTCTCACCCCAATCATCCCCTGCCCTCTAATCACAGGCAGTGCCTCCTGTGCCAGATATTCCAGCACACATCACAGTGGACTGGAAAATCCTCCCCTTGGTTTGTCAAGCATAAACTTCTAAAATGTTCCTGTGACATGGTTCTAAGGGCTTTGAAAGCATGGAAGAGTCTGTTTGCTAAGGATGTGGTGAGGTCACAGGACCAGGAGCTGCTGCTGAAGGAGAGACATTTTTCTACATCACTGACAACGAGCAGCATCCGCCTATGCTGTGTAACAGGTGTAAAAGACTTGCACTGACATTTCTCTTCCTAAAGTCCAGGGGTACCACTTGAAAACACAATCTAGCAGAAGCTGATAAAATTCAGTGACATAAATCATGCTTAGTGTGACAATCCAGCCTGCAGGATAACAATAAATAATGCAAAGAAGATGCAAACGCAGTGCATTTTAGCAAACTGGCACAGCCCTATTGAAAATACCTGCACAAACTCGAGACTGGAAGGAGGTTTCTTGCATGGCAGAAGTTTTCACATTTTAAATGACTGTGTGTAAATACTATTAGCTAAGCCTATCTTTGGCCTCATGCTTTCAGTTTGATATGATGTGACCCGAATTTCTGCCCTAATGTAACTCTCTTATCTAGTCCTCATCCAAGCAGTCTCATGGGCTGCTGCGTTTATGCTTTGAATACAAGAAACCATTCTCTGCTTTTGAGCGGGAGAAAAAGCACAACAAGGCACAAAGACTCACACAAAAAGTACTCTTCATGTCAAGGGCAGGGTGATATTCAGACACCCCCAAAAATTAAATTAGGCTGAGAGGTCTAGAAGGTATAAAACAGCCTAAAGCAGAGGGAGGGGGTTTCCACAAATAAATAAATATTTATATTAGATTATGAGAGTCAAAGATTTGTCTTCTGAGTCACTGTGTAGTGAATGGTATTCCTTATGCTCCTTACATCATTCAGGAATACAGAAAGATTTCTAGCCAACTCCCAGGAATGCTCCTCTTCCAGAGTTTGAAAGGAGAATGGTATGGCAATCATAGAAAAGGATGCTCTCTCTGAATCCAAAACAGCAGAGTGCCTAATTTGATGAGTCTTACCCAGACCTCACCCCATACCTGACTGCTTTAGAACACTGTATTTTTTAACTCAGAAAGGTGATATCTGAGATTAAATCTCAGTGCTGAAATCATGTTCCAGATTATTGGCAGATACGTTGTACTTTGGAGGTGAGGAGTGTGCATTTTAATTTTTGTTCTGTATCTCTACACACAGCCATTTACACTATTTTTATTATTTTTTTTTTAACAGGACCCTCTGTTTTGCTACTTCTGGAAATTGACTGACTCAGGTTGGTGTCCATGAGGAAATACCATGAGATTAGGTTGTATCTTGCTGAAGTCACTGCAGATCTTCCACTGAGGCTGATGCTGATGGTGATAAATCCATGTACACAGTGGAAATGATTGGCTGTGGGTCGTTCTGCTGTTCAGACACTGCAAAGCAAACAAAGAACTTTGTGATGGAACTTGCCTCAATTCCTTCTTCCCTTTCTATGAGAAATCCAAGGCTTCTTTCTTGGAAATACTGAATGTATACCACTCCACTTGTTTTATTTCTTTTGAAGTTAAGAGAAATTTGTAGCAGTACACTCATTCAGTTAAATGGGACCAGAATTTTCCCTTTAGCTCTTTTTTTGTTTGTCTGTTTGTTACATCTAAACAGCCTGGAACATGAATAAAGTAATCCTTGATTGGGAAAGCAAACAATTTCAGTGATACCTCATTCCTTGAAGTCTTTTTGATTGGATATAGCTACAGAAAGGAAAGTCAGTGCAGGAGTCTCCACAACTTGAGCAAAGTTTTAAACTCTTAACAGTCCATTCTCTGCCTCTGGTCACAAAACCAGACAAGTCTCACATGAGATGTCCTCCCACAGATCTGCTGCCCTCCCCACTGGGAATTTCACAGTCAGGCATTTCTGTGCCTTCCTTCTTGAGATTTATAAACCCTGTGTCTTTACTTATTTGAGGACAACTTCTTCTGGAGCCTTGCCAGATTTTTTAGCTATTGCACTGCAAGAGGAGGTACAAAGGAGGTGCACACCTCTCTCAGAGGGAAACTGAGGTTTTAAAAAAAAGGAAATTACTTTAAACAAACTCACCATCTCCCATGTCCCAAGACCTGTATGATCTAAATTATTCTGTTCTCCTAAAATAACAGCTCCTTACCCCTCCATCATCACAATTAGGAATAAGCAACAGGCGGTGGGAAGGAATGCCACACTCCAATTCATGCTGTTTTGTTTTGTTTTACCTTAAAAGTCTCTTTGATATTTTTATACCATCAGACAGCAGCCAGCTCTTCTGTTTTTGTTTTTTTTTTTAAACTTCTTCCCTCTGGACAAGTAGGATATTAATATTATCCCTGTAACAAGCAGCAGAAAGAATAAAACATCTAGGTAAATACTGCAAGGGAGATTAAAACTCTCTAGCTTTCTGATGTAACCCTGTGACATAGCGTTTCTAGTGAATTAAACCAAATGTACAAGTATTTAACGACTAATCCTTTTAAGTATTTTAATGCCCCAATGAAGATTTCTTATAGGGAGAGGCAAAGCATATGTGGTTTCCGTTAGAGTCTGCCTGCAGGCAGAGGATTGAGCAGATTGGCTTTTTTTTTTTTTTTTTTTTTTTTTTTTGTTTCCCCCCCCTCTCTTTTTTTTTTTAATTTTTTC
>VZRO01007690.1:602389-606190 GCA_013397915.1 Daphoenositta chrysoptera | reverse complement strand
AAAAAAAAAAAAAAAAAAAAAAAAAAAAGTCTGCTATTCACTGCTCAACCCCAACTAAAACCTATTTACTCCTTTTTATAACCACGTCTGCTGCTGATTTTTTTGTATCTGTACAAATTTTTTTTCTTTGGCAGGCACAAAGCCTTGTATTTTTCAAAAGAGGGGATTAGGAACGTTTGCAAGACAGCAGACAATGCCTAAGTCCCGGGCAAAAAAGCACCATAGTTTATCCAATTTTCGACTTAGTGCCATTCAACTGGTCATTTATGCAATGTCATCCGACCAAACAACATGTTTCCCTGTAAAAGAAAAAAAAAAAAAAAAGGTTGGTTAAGCTGCTAGAGGCACAGTCTCTTTTTATTTATTTAACGAAGAAGAAAATTAACAGCTTTCCTTTGGAAAATATTAATTTTTCGATCACAAGTTATTATCAAATAAAATACTTAGGTCTTTGTACTTAATCTCTTCTTTATTTTTCCTCCTCCCTCTTTTTCCGGACACAAGAGGGAGTGTGCAGAGGTCTCAAAAAGCCTGAGCAGTGAGAAGTTGAAAATATTAATATTTGTCGTTAGGACTTAGATGATTCAGAACAAGTTGGGCTCTCGCGAATATCACTTCGGGAATAGAGGGAAGCGTTTTGGTGGCGAGCAGAAACAGGACTGCACAGAAATACTTTTAAACCAAAATTGTGGTCTAACCAGTCTTCCCCTTTCTCCTTAGTCTTTCTTTTTAAAACGTTCATCAGCATATGCCTCATTTCAAATGCAACAAATGTAAATATACTTTTCCCTGCACAGAATTTTAAGTGAATGTCCAATAGTTTCGAGGGCGGTTTAAGTCAGCCTAACAGATGCAAACAGTCTTGGAGCTGGAGTGGCATCTTTCAGTGCCCTAAAAAGATTTTCCATGGGCAACAAAGAAAACTGTCACACCTTTTCCCATCACCGCTTTAATTTATGCTCAGTCGCCAAGTTTTTTTCATATTGATTTCATAATCACTTTAAGGCAGAACACTTAAAATAAAAAAGGGCCTTGAAAAGGAAGGTCTTACAGGGCCAGCGCCAATATGGTGAAAGTGGGGGAGAGAGCCAGGACTGTAAAGATTGTTTTGTAAAGTGGGGTTTTTATTATGCACCGACTCTCTCCGCATTTACTTAACTCTTCACGGGCTGTTGAATAGGTTAACACCCTTAAAGGCCTCTTTCATGTCCAATACCTCGTTTGTTTGTAGAGGAAAATGCGTCTTTAACACATTTCCACTGGGCAAAGATTTAGGTTTGGTTTGTTGTGTTTTTTTAACCCCAACATAAGGAAAAACCCAAAGAAAACCCAACCCTTTCAAGTCTTTTATCACTCCAATAAAAATATTTATTAAGGAGGGCGAGGATCCCCAAATAACCAGCCTTGTAACAGGAGAATAAAGAAGTGAGATCTCTTCGGACGTGCACCAGAAGCCCTAGGCAGGTTTTTTTGTGGTTCTTCACCCCACGCTCACACATGGGTGCCTGTGTGCGCGCACAGATGCATATTCATCCCCACCTATGTGCGGACACACGCATTGTTACAACACCCTCACGACTCTCTGGAGCCGGCAAAGCCCAATAGGTCATCTGTTGTTTGTGCTCTTTGTCTACTTCTGTGCACTCTTGCTAAGTCGATGTATGCGAGTCGCAAAAGATATCTGTGAATTCAGCCGTGTGCCCCAATAGAAATATACCGTTGAACATACAAAACCACTAAAGTGTATTTCTACCTTTGTGCGTGCAGCTGTAGAGCGGGAATACACTTCTCTCGAAAGTATTTGTTTGCCTCTCTATCCTGCCGTGGAACTGCCTGTCGAAGTTGCCAGTTCGGGATAAATTCGTATTTAAATGGCAATGAAAGGAAAATTATTCTGCGTTTGGTGGGGTAGGGGCAGATGGCAGGATGGAGGGGGGATTTCACTTGGGTTCGCTGAGAGTAACTGTGTTTTTCCAGTTCACCTTAACTATTGTTCCTGGGCGAGTCACGTAACAAAGCAAAAGCTGTGTGATCTCTGTGGGTTTCTGTGTCTGACTTCTTTCTTTCCTTTCTTTCCTTGTTTGCCCCTCATTACTTAAGAGCTCAGTGGAGGCCCAGTGTGGACTTGTACTCAACGGGCAAGGAGGTGTGATAAGAAGAGGTAAGAGGTTACAAATACTTGCGTCTATCAGTTTTTGTAAGCACACATCCCTCTCCATTTCTCCCTCCCCCACTGTTTAGCGTAGTTTGGATTTACTGCCGGAAAAGTGGTAATTTGCCGTTTGTCAGAAGAACGTTCAAACTCGCTTAGAGCACTTCACATTTCACAGTCCATTTGCACTTTACAAACGATCTGTTCCTTGGTAGCTCTCGGATACTCCCGCTGAATTCCGAGTTTTCCTGACTCGGTGTAACATTCCCCGTTTAATCGGGATGATCCCTGATAGTTTGAGAAACGTGTTCCCTGGCGCCGGGCTGTTAAATCGGTAGTTTGATCTCGTGTGAGGGGAAAAAAAAAAGAGGTTTTTTTGGAAATGTGGTTTCAGTAGCGCTACAGACCGGTGTGGAACTCTCTTTTGAGTGTCACTTCATTTGATAACCATCTGTCAATGTAAATATCGAACATCAAAGTTAGAGGAGAGGTTTGGAACTCGTGTTAAATACGCGTCTCTACAGCATTTGCGAAATCTGAATGTCCCGGGGAGTTTGTTATTACCGTCATTTACCCAGAAGAGAAACAACAGCGGTCTAAAGGCCTAACGTAGGGACACATTCTCCTCACAAGCTTAAACGCATCCTTTCTCTCCCGATATAAACCCCTTAAAGCAGTCGGGGAGAGGACACTCATCCTCTCACAACGCGCATTTCTCGTGCTGTTATCCCCTTATTCATTACATCCAACACCAAAACCAGACATTTAGGAGATATTTTAGGTGACGCGACACTATTGTGACAGAGAGCTGCGTTCAGCCATCCCTTCCCTAGACAAACTTCAGTCCCGCGGAAACAAAATCGTTGCTGGAGCAGCAGTCCCGCAGGGTGCGGTGGGCGGGGATGGGAGCGGGGTTTGCGCGGGGCTCTGTCCCTGCAGCGCTCGGGGTCCCGGTGCTGAGCGGAGCTCGGGGTCCCGGTGCTGAGCGGAGCTCGGGGTCCCGGTGCGGAGCGGAGCTCGGGGTCCCGGCGGAGGCAGCGGCGGCGGGGCCGGGGAGGCGACAGCGGCCGGCGGTGGTGCTGAAGGGACAGCTCCCCTCGGCCCCGCCTCGCTCGGGGACAGCCGCGGGGGACACGGCGGGGACGCCAAAGCTGCTGTCCCCTCCCTCGGCAGCGCCGAGCTGCGAACTCCTGCCCGAGTGCTCGCCTCCCGGCTTTCGGCGTGTTCATTATGGCTGGGAAGAGGGGTGATTATGGCCAGGGAGAGGGGTGATTATGGCCGGGAAGAGGGGTGATTATGGCCGGGAAGAGGGGTGATTATGGCCAGGGAGAGGGGTGATTATGGCCGGGAAGAGGGGTGATTATGGCCAGGAAGAGGGGTGATTCTTTCGGGTTCGGTGCGAGCGCTGACCTCCGGGAAGCGGAGGGTGTCAGCTGAGAGAGAGGCAGAGTTCCACCAGCTGGGGTCTGTGCCTGCCGTGTTTGACGGCGCCTCTCGTTTCCCACTTGAAGGGCGCCTCAAAGCTCAGCTCAACTCCGGTTTATTCTCCAGCTCCTCTTAAGGAGACTCCAATTACCTGTGCAGATGAGAGTGGTGTTGTGTCTCTCTCTCTCCCTCTCTCTCTCTCTTTTTAAAGAGATCAAATTATT
>VZRO01007690.1:562389-597389 GCA_013397915.1 Daphoenositta chrysoptera | reverse complement strand
GTATTATGATGCTTCCTTTACACAGGTGCATGACATTTACAGGTGAATATCTTGGAGAAAGGGACTATGCTGTATTGAATGTGTATAAAACACTCATCATATTGTGGGTGTTAGAATTAACAAATAAAAAATGACCTTGCAGAGTGTAAGGATGTAAAAAATTATAGACATGCATTTAAAAAAAAAATGTATTTAAAGTGTAAAAACCATCTAGTGACATCCGGAGATATTTCTCTCTCTCATTCCTGATTAAAAAAACCCCCAACATTGCTTATGAAAAGTATAAAAAATATTCCAGAATATTGGTTTTATCAATGAAAGGACGCACAGATATTTAACTCTGATGGTGTAAGGGAGCCTTGCTGTTCCGCAGGTGCCTGAGTAACTAAATCAGAATAAACCACCACCTCCAGCCACCCTATTGTTCTTTTCATCTGTACAAAGGGAACCTACAACCAAAACAGACCGAGCTCTCCTCTCCACGTGTGTTTTTGGGATTTTCATTGTGTTGACAAGACAGAGGGGTAGAGCATGGCTCTGTTCTCCCCGCTGTCATCTGCACAACCCATCATCAGCTTGTGTTGGCATTTTGTACTGACATGTGCTATTTGATGGGGAGATGGGAATAAGGAAGGGAAAATACTCTCCCTGACTACCTTTTCCAGTATCACATAGCCTAACTTTTGTTCGTTCTAGGCTTGGGAAACAAAGCAAAAGCACAATTCTCACGAAGGAGGACACTGTGTTGAGCATGAACAGTAAGAAGGAAAAGGATTGGGCCCCAAAGTAAACTAATAAAAATGAACTTAATCTTTTGTCATTCGTCTCCCTCAGGCCACTTGAAAATCATAGATTAGAATCATAGCATATTTTGTGTTGGAAGAAAACTTTAAAGGTCGACTAGTCCAACCCTTTGTGATGAGCAGGAACATCTTTAGCTACATCAGGTTATATATAATCTCTTGAGGTGATTTGGGGATTCAGTATGCAGCAGTTTTGGGCCCTTGGTCTCTCGCCTAGATGAGGTCTGCTGCACAAAGCATCTCTCTTTCACACCCGTTTTTATCTTGTGACCAATTGTATTTATTGAAATCCACATGAAAATGACAGATCAGAGAGTAAAATTCTGTCATGAATAAAGAAGTAATTGAATAGAGTTGGATGAAAGAGAAGTCTTAAAGAAGGGTTTGAGTGCTTGAAATCTTCCCTTCTTTAGTTTTTTTTTCCCCTTGTCTATCTGTTGCAATATAAAATATTATTCTCATTTCATCTAAATCTTGTCCTGCCTGTGTTTTCAGCCCTCTGTGGCTGCAAGAGCACAACCATCACCATTTACAATCATCTCCAAAATAGCATCTTATGGCAACAGATGAAGTCAGACCAGACCACGTAGCCAGTTCCCTATGGGAATAAACAGTTGTCCTAAAAAGAGTCTTCTTAACATTCACAAGCCCATTCCACATGGTGCTCAGAGCACAAAACTGCTGAGGCAATCAGCTGGGTGATCCTGCCAGCTACCTCACTGTCTGCCTGCTCTCCTTTTCCTTTTTCTGGCTGTGCCACAGGATGAATGCCGTGGATAACGAGTCAGGGTGCAAGGACCACACTCCCCCTTCTTCATGCACACTTGTGGGCACATTACTTTGCTGTTCCTGCATGAGGGGCTCTTCATTCGATGAGCTGAGGGGCTCTCATGTATCCTGTCACCAGAAGTTACTCTGTAAAGGTTTCCAAAGCCAGTAAGAACTGCTGAGAGGAATAGGGATCTCCAGGTTGAATAGCTAGACTCACAAAAGGCATTATTTCTGCTCTTTGAGGCATTTTTTCTGCTGCTTCTGCTGGTTAGCATCCCACCTCTCAAATACTCTGTTATGACAAGACTGGCTCAACAATAAAGTGAGGATTGACTTTTCCAACAGCACTCACGGTGGCATTGTGTTGATGGGAAAAAAAGCTGGTTGTTGCCACTGCTGTTTAGTTCAACTTAAAATATATCTTGTGGTGGTGGTGTTCGTGTTAAGCTGCTTCACAAAATCATTTGTCCACTCTAACACATGATCAGAAGGCAGGAAGGAATACTCTGAAGCATGTGTTTGGCAAAAAACCTAATCCTTCACCTTTCTGTGTGGCTGCCCTTCTCCTTTCCTCTCTCTTTCCATTCCTTTTTCTGTTTCCCACGTGTTGTAAAGGGCAGGACCTCATCCATCTCCTCTCCAAGGTGGTGTTTGTGGTAGGAAATTCACGCCTTCAAAAATGCACACAGTTTGTGACAAAGACATATCTTCATCTAGAAAGCACCACACCACTCTCTGTTGTTGTGTCAATGAATAATTAATACAGCAAAATAATTATATGCAATAGATTTTACCTGGTTGTAATTTGCTTCTTGTTCCTCATGTTTCTGGAAAGCAAATGACCTAGACTTGCTGATTTCTTTTACTTTTAACCCATACCTGGCTTACCTGGAATTGCTTTGCTTTAGATCATGCTGCTTAGGCATGATATTTTAAAATATTTCAGACTGTAAGCAACTTTCTACTAAATAGTAATGAGAAGTGTTCCAGTAAATTCTGGTTGGGGTAGGAGCAGCTGCAGGGTAACAGGTTTTTGGATTAAAGGAACAATTATTTATCTGGCATAAAGGGTGCACATACTGGCTTAACCTGGCAAGGAGATGAACTTTAATATGACACTGATTTCAGTACAGTCTCACTCGTTATAAAATCTACAGACTCATTGAAGTAAATAAATATGTACACAGTGCTACTGTTTTCTTGACACGTATATATATATACACGTGTG
Source organism: Daphoenositta chrysoptera (assembly GCA_013397915.1). Taxonomy (NCBI): domain Eukaryota; kingdom Metazoa; phylum Chordata; class Aves; order Passeriformes; genus Daphoenositta; species Daphoenositta chrysoptera. The sequence continues at coordinate 594,587 of VZRO01007690.1, read as the reverse complement.
TCTATGCATTGTGTGGCAGATGCCAAACAAACAGATCTACTCAGTGTTAACGCTCTTCACAAATGTACCTGACAGACCAGAAGTTTGAAAATGTTGCTTGAAAATATTTACAGGTTTCTGGGGAAAAAAAAAAAACAAACCATCCACCAAAGAAAACCCAAACACACCAAAACAACACAGACCCAAAATTATTTCAGGCGTGTGGCGCCAGATTTCTGCGTTTGAGCGTATGAGCTCATTAATTGTAGCTTTGAGCTGTGTAGAAATGTGCATCAGTGCCCTTGATGTGTCTGTATTTTGGTGATGCACGAATTGTCTCTATATCCTGTCTAAGAAGTGGACACTAATATCTGCCCTGGAACATAATTAGAAGTCATAAAATACCCTGCTGTACTGAGTCAGGATCTCACCCATCTGGGATTGATACCAAGAGATGTTCTTTTCTGGTGTTGCTGTCAGCACAAATGTTTAAATATACCTTCAAGAGCTGAAATATTTGGAAAGAAATTCTGTTTGCCTTATGTAAGCAAGCAATAGTCTGCATTTAATGAAGGTTCATCCTTCAGTCTGTCTCTGTGAGAAGTGGAACAGAGTCACCTTAATTTTAAGAGGGCTGCATGTGTAAGATGATAAAGAGAAAAGTGTAGGATCTTGTCTAAAGTGAGCTTTTTATTTTCATTCTATTCTATTCTATTCTATTCTATTCTATTCTATTCTATTCTATTCTATTCTCTTCTCTTCTCTTCTCTTCTGTTCTACTCTATTCTATTCTATTCTCATTACAGAATTGGGGTTAGAAACGCAAATTTTAAAGCATAACACAGTGAGATCTTGTAGTTAAAAAAGATTAAGGTGTTCACAGGAAAAAAGAAATTATCAGGGTGTCATAAAAGGTACGGTATGTTTCCTTTAAGCATGAATGATGAGCACAGATTAATTCTGCTCTAAGAAGGTCTTTATATCATAATTCTCACATAAACCATCTGAACTCCTTCTGGTAGTGCATTGAATTATATGATATTTTATATCACTGTCATATGCAGCTCATTCTTTTTTTCCTCATCTTTCCCCCAGGGAAGAATAGTGCATGCAGTGGTAAGATTTATTTCTTCCACAGAATTTTTTATTGTAGTCAGGTTGGAGAAGGCAGGTCAAAGAAAAGTGTTTTGTGCTTGCTGATAAAATATGTGTTAGTCCTTAAGATTATTTCTTTTTTTCCCTGGGAGTTTGTTCTACTCTCTTGGATCAGTTGCAAAGAAAGTTTTCTCTCTTTCTCTCTCTCATATGAACTTTAAGTTAAAAGCTCGGTTTTGCCTGAGGAGTTATTGATCACAGTCTTGACTGAAAGATTTGGTGATCATTCAGCAGTTTTAGACCCAGGCCAAGTAATTGCCACTCTCAAGAAATAAACAATTGCAGAACTAACCTGAGATAAACTGATGTAGCTCAATAGATTTAAATCGTTAATATCAGCTGAGGATTTGACCTAACTTTGGCAGGAATTTAGGAGTTCAAAGTGCAGAAAGCTGTTCTTGCTGCAAAGCACTGCAAACCCAAAGTGTTCTTGCATCTTTGTAATCCTAAATACTGCTATGAGAGTTAACATTAACATTTCCCATGAGAAGCAACTTCCTAAATTTTTCACAAATTGTGTTTTTTTAATTGTGAGTGAGGATTCAATCTTATTTTTTTAATCACACTAGATTGAAGAGACTTTAGTGATGGTTGGTAATTTTTTCAGAGCATGAAATCAGATTATATCAAACGGCCATAATGATGTATTTTGACTGTAAATCTTATGATATCTAATCCTTCACCGTTCCCACACCGAAATTTCAACACACTCATTTTCCCCAAAACAATAACATTATAGCAATCCCAACCACACACGCCACAAGAAAAACCAAAACCCAAACAAAACCAACCGCAGCAGAACCGCCGAATTGTTCTTCACGGTTGGGTTTGCCAAAACACAGAAGCTGAAATTTTCCCCCACTGTAATATTTAATTTTTTTGTGTAGGTGGCACCTGTGTTGTCAACCCCACCGACCTGTTCTGCTCCGTTCCTGGGCGCTTGTCTCTGCTCAGCTCCACCTCCAAGTACAAAGTGACCATCGCAGAGGTGAAGAGGCGCCTCTCCCCCCCAGAATGCCTCAACGCTTCCCTCCTCGGGGGTATTTTGAGAAGGTAAGTTGAAGGTGAGAATAACAACTAGACGATGCTGTAATCGCTGTCATTTTTTTTATTTTCGGCAGATAGGTTTTATTTCTTTTCCCTGCTTGGATAGGTGGCCGTACTTGGGGTAAACGGAAGGGGATGGATCAGGAGGGAACACTGGAGTTTGCATTTGTCATCAAACTGTTTTTTTTTTTTTTGCTTCCTCTGTTCAATTACTCGTCAGACATGGATAGATGTTGCTATTCATTTTGAGAAAAACAAAAAAAAAAGGAAATTCAATGTCTGGAAAATTTCAGCAGAGCTACAAATCTAAATTTTTGCTGAGAAACTATCTCCAAGCAAATTGTTTTACCAAGAATACTTACAGCACTCACTCAACAAAAAACCTAAAACATCGAGGTATAGGGATGCCTTTTTCTTCCTTTCTTTTCATATCTTTAGAGCACACAAAAGACAGAATAAGATGAGTATACTTTTCTCGCTGTGAAATACTGGAGGAGAAACAAATAATTAGGTAAACTTTTGCCTCTGACCCTTCCCTGACCAGAGCAGCCACCTGCAGAGAGCAGGAGCAGCAAGAAGCAAAGGGGCAGACTGTGTTTCACATTTCAAGAGGAAAACTAGGAGGCAACTGTAATTCAGCCAGGCATATCTAAGTCACGGTGTCCCCGAGGCGTCAGCTCAGATGGCATCAGCTGCTCCAGCAGCCTTTGATCAAAACGAGCTGGGAAGTCATGGGCTATTTCTCTGCTGGCACTGAAGGCCACACTGATCCTCGTGCTTCTTCTGAAAGTCACTTCAACCAGCCTGAGAGATGCAGGCGTTCAAAACCTGGCCTGAGACATCTTGGGGAATAATGCTTGTAAATCAGAAATTGTTTTCAAGGCGTAAATCCCATTTAACTGCTTCTACAGGTATTGAAATCCAAAATATGCATCTGGCAAAATTTTCCCTCTGTTTGCTTCATCCTGGAGAAACATTCAGCTAATTTTCACTTTAAATACTCATGCTGCAGATTTTACCAATATGGTGCAATCTATTAAGGATTCAAGGGAATCGACATGAATGTAGAGGTTCACTTCTCTCCTCTGTTAAAATGCTTGAATGATCCCAGACTAAATAAATTTTGACCCAGACTAAATATCTCCTCTCCCAAATTAACCCTGGGCATTGCTCAGGAGTTTGCAAAAGCCAGGGACTTCTCACAGCCTGAGGTTTGGATGTGCTAATTCTGTTTTATGAGTCAGAGAGTGCACAGATCTGGTCTGCACAGATCTGGTCAGTTTGTAAGTGAGGGTTTCACAGCTAAAGAACAGATTCAAACACTCTGTATTTGACCAGGAAAGATGTAGGAAAACAAAATCTCATTGATTGTTTACCTGAGACCTGGAAGGCTTGACTTTGCATCCTGTCAGCAGTCACTGGTTACCTATTTTCCCAAGCAGCTTGCCTTGGGAATAAAGTGTTCTTCTGAATAAAGAAAGAATTATTTTCAGAAGATATTTTCTGACAAATAATGTGGCCAAAGTCGTGGTATTTCTTAATGCATGAAAACAGATATCCAAATGGTGATATTCCACGTTTGGTTCCTTGCTCTGCCTGAAGGAACTCGAACCTGAACCTCAAAATATTTAGTTAGTGATTACTTTTTCTAAGCTGAGGGCCCTTCAATGTCGTTTGGGGCTAATTATGTATTTGCTGTACACAAAGCAAAGGTGTAGACTCTTATCTAATAAATGGACAGGTCATTCATTTGGGATGGGAGATATCTGGGTTCCAGTCACTGTTTTTTTCCTTGTTTAAGCATTTTTACATTGTTTGCTGTTAGCTGGCTGCTGCACCTGTCTGAAAGACACAGGTTAAAATTCCCTCAGGCTGAGGAATAATTTGAACCTACATCTGCTGCATGAGTGGATTTGTCTCAAATGCTTCAAACACGGAGGTGCTGCAGAAAAGCAGCACTGGGGCACACCAGGACCCATTTTGTGAGAAAAAAGGGATGTTGGTGTTTGGCATAGGGGCACAGACAACCAATGATGGCTCAGATTTTAGCTTCAGCATTTCCTATTGCCTTGTCCTTCTTCCTTGTAAGTTTTGGGCTTTGTAGACAACATTTCTGAGTATCCAGGTCTCTACATGAATTGTAGAGGAATAGTTAAAGCTGGGTCCCACACAGACATCTACATTTAAGTAGCTATCTGGCTTCCTTTAATAGTCAGACAAGCCAGATGAGTAAAGTCCACTCATTGTAGATATCTGTTTAGTCTGATTCTAGAAGGTCATGTTTCTCTCTAATTTGTCTTTGGAACCTGGCGTGGTTAAATCAGATATAAGTGTTTGCACTGCCAATATTTATGTTTAGTCACTGTGATCCCAGGCTCTGTGCCCAAATCAGGGCACTGGGCTCCCCTAGGTGGAAAGCTGCCTGAAGATCTGATGCCCCCATGACAGGCATTAAAATCTTTAACTCTGCCAAAGAACCGATGTTAAAGAATCAGGTAGATCAAGCAGGACATTAGGAATACAGCTCTGAAATATTTCCCATTGATGTCCCTACTGCAGGCATCACCCCACACGTCAGCAAAATGTGTACAATTTCTAGGCTTATATTAACATGGGAAAAAGGTGCAGAATAATGACAAGTGTCTCTCTTTCCTGCTGTTCTCTCATGATAGGGCAAAATCCAAGAACGGAGGACGCTGCTTGCGAGAAAAATTAGACAGACTGGGACTGAATTTGCCTGCAGGAAGAAGAAAAGCAGCAAATGTCACACTCTTGACTTCCTTGGTAGAAGGTAGGGTCTCTAACATCGCAATATAATATAACTATAATTAAAATGTTTCATTGTATGCAACCCTTTTCAGCCGTTGGGTTGAATTATATAATCTGTATTTTGTATAAAGAGACCTGAATTGCCTAAAGCCACAGACAGAGTGAGTGGCAAAATGGAAGTTCATTCTGAGATATCTTGGCCCCCAGCAAGTGTCTTGGTCCTGCAGTTTCCTCAGCATTGATTTGTTCTTGCAAATCGATCATCAGAGTGTTCTTGTGAGAGAGATGAATGTCTTATACCAACTCTATAAGTAGGTTTGTTTATCCTCCTTTTATTTTTTTTTAAACTTGTGAATTTCCTGGAGCTGGTCCAAAAATGTGATGATTTTTTTTTTCTCTCCCATAAGAAAGCATAATATTTAGACAAGCCTTTTCCCCACACACATAAATGAATGAAATCTGTTTTCAGATAATATCTAGACAGGCCCAGGAGATACTTTCTTGGCCTTTATTTGTTGTTTAAATATCATTCACCAAATACTGCCAGGCTCTTCAAACCTTCAGCTGGGAGATGCAGGTTCAAACCCCTCAGGCAAAGGGAAGAAACTCTACCTGCATCTTGTCTATTCTGGGTGAATCCACTAAGTACCCAGTTTGTTGTCTGGCTGTGAGTAGCAGCTCTGGGAATTTCAGATCCCTCCTCCTTGATGTTGAGAGAACTCAGCTCATCCTAAAGGTCAATACCTTCTGCAATCATAACCTGAAAGGTCCATACAGATCTAGGCAAGTAGACTGAGGTCTCAGCACATATTACAACAGAATTACAGAAGGATTGAGGCTGGAAGGCACCTCTGGTGGTCTCCCAGGCCAATCCTCCTGCTCAAAGCGGGGTCAATTAGAAGAGCTTGCTCAGGACTTGGTGAGCTTTTTATTATCTCAAAGGATGGAGACTTGTCCAGGCTGAAATAGCACCAAATCCTCGACACTGGAGGTTGTCAGCATCTGTGACAAGGGGCTGAGATTTTCAGGGGCCACTGAGCACAAGGAACTCCAGTGGGGCTGCTCTGAAATACAGGGGTGTCCATATCCCACCTGCTTGCAAGAGAAAGCTCTAACAGAGGTACAGTCTTAGAAAAGGTGCCAGGTTAGAGGAGCAAGGGCTCTTCCCACCTTTAGGCATCTCGGGTCAGGCAAGAATAAACACAGCTGGTGTTTATCAGTAAAAAAAGCAATGGCTTTAAGCTGAAAGCTGAAATTAGGAAGAAATTCTTCCATATGAGGGTGGTGAGGCCCTGGCACAGGGTGCCCAGAGAAGCTGTGGCTGCTCCATCCCTGGAAGTGTCCAAGGCCAGGCTGGACAGGTCTTGGAGCACCCTGATCTGGTAGAAGGTGTCCCATGGCAGGGGTTGGATTGAGATGAACTTTAAGGTTCCTTCCAACCCAGACCATTCCATGATTTTGGGGTTCTATGTAGTCAGTTATTCATTCATCAGAAGAGACTGAGAGGGAGGTGGCTCTCTGACAGCTGCTGGCCTGGGATTGATGGCTGAGTACCTTTATTGTAAGTCAGGATCAGATTCCTGTTTCCCTGGAATGGAGCTGTGCCTCCCTCCCTGCCCTGTATTCAAAGCCAGGAGCAAACCTGATTTCAAGCTATGGTGTTGCTTGGACTGCCTTGCCATGAGTCCTAAAGAAAAATACTGATGTATTCCCTTTGGTAGAGACCTTTCTGCCTGGATATGCTAATAATGAATTTTACCTACTGGAATTTTTGGGAAAGGCACCACCATGTTAATATTCCAACAGAAAACTAAGTGAAGTTAATTTCCTGTCTGTGTAACCAATCCTGGGTCAAACTTGGCAGTGCTCAGTGAGTTCTTTGTGGTATAAGCTATTCTCACTTTGGACATGCAGATATTCCTTCCAGGTGGAAATTTCTTACAGTGCAATTTCTTCAAGGTAACCCATCCTTCAGTGGTTCCTGCTGCTGGAGGAGGCAGAAATGGAAGGACACAGGCTTATTCTGTGGTTTAGGGAATCCAGAGAGAAAGCAACATTAGCTTTTCCTGCGTGATATCAATACAGAAATTGAAATAATAGTAATTTCTTAGTTTTATTAAATATCTAAAATATCAGGTACACTCTGTGTACCTCTCATAAGGACCCAGGATTGTGTCACTCTTGACTTCTTTAGATGGTTCTAAATTTACTATTATTAAAGGTCATCACAGTCTTCAATATATTGAGGTTTTAATATCTCTTTAAGGTAGGAGTGCACCCAACCTCTTGAATATCTGTGTGATGTAAGTTATGGCAAAATTTGTTGCATGATTATTATGTTTATTGGCCAAAACCATGTCAAAAGTCTCTGGCATGACTTCTCTTCCTCTAAAACATACGAAAATCATTGAGCTTTGGGGAACTGTTAAACTCAGCCAGGAACTGCAATTTATTTCTTGGCTGTGGCCATCACATGAACGTTCAGAGTTTATGAAAATTATTCTGTGGCCTCCTGTTTTCTGAAAATTTCTTTCTTTTGGAGTTCGGCTTCTCTGCAGGATGTTTCCTGTTGGTTTGGTCAGGTTGCATCTTTAGTGTCTTTGGTGGGGATGTCTGCAGCCCAGAGCAGGAATGGTTTTACAGCTCAGTTCTGTTCTCTTTGTCATGCACATGAATCAGCGCGAGTGGAAAGGCAGCCAGGGAGAATGAAGTCAGTGCTGCAGGACTCTCCCGAGCAATTTGGGGACACATCTCTGTCTAACCTGCAGGCGAGGGATGCCCTCTAGTGCCTGCACCAGAGGGAGGGAAGGGTCATTTTTCTTACGAGCTCCAAAAGGAAAATTCCTACGTATTAGCTATGAAATAAAGGCTCCTCCAATAAATACTAGTATTTCCAAGGCTAAGCTTTACTGCGGGCTTAAAAGAGTCAAAAGCATCTCCAGTGGGAACAGGGAAGGATGTGAAAAGAGGAGAGATGTCCCCTTCTGTTTGAATGGGTCACTTGTAAGACAGAGACAAAACATAAATGTGATTGCAGATGCAGGTAAAAGCAGTGCATGAACGATTTTAAAGCTAACAGATAAAAAAAAGAGAGAAAACTTACAAAAAATCCTAGAGTTTGTTTTCCTGTCAAACCTGATTAAGACACTAAATTTCCTAGACACAATATTAATGACATTCATCATTTGGGGACAAAAACTCTTGAGAAAAAATAGGTCAGCGGTTGCTTTTTTCATCGTGCTCCCAACTGTCACACTTCTCCCCCACCAGCCTTTGTTTAACTATCCTTCCACTTGTTCCTCCTCCCTTCTCACCCTACAAATAGAATAAACTTTCCTTCCACCTCCCGCCCGTCCCTCCTCCCCCTGAGCAACATTTCTGCTGGGTAGAGCATCCGGAGGAGGCTCAGCCGAGCAGAGAGTGGGAGGTTCGGATGCCGAGTGTCCCTCTCCCGGGGACACAGCTCCTGCCTTCACTCTGTGCAGGAGCATCTCTCACTCCTGCTGGCCCAAGGGGACCCTACACGGCTCCTTGCCCGCAAAAACCTTTCAAGGTACGCGCTGCTCTCCCCACAGAGCTTTTCCAGAGCTGTCTCTGCCAATTCTGCTCCAGCAAATGTCCTTTTCCATCAGGCAAAGCTCTCTGGTCAATTGTCAAACTGCAGAGAGAGGCGGCGCTGCCTGAGCTGCAGAGCCCTGTGATGGGTTTAAGTGATGCCTCATCCCTGTTCTTAAAATCAGAGCCCAACACGGTTAGAAGGGAAAAGGGGGTTTTTTCCCTCGGTATTTATTTTAAGGATCCCTGGTTCACTCTGTCCGGGTGGAACACGCCGAACATGCACATGGAAATGCACACCCAAAATGCACCCCCACGATAGATCAGGTATAGAATTATAGGTTTTACAAATTAGCACATCTATCAAAGATTCCCCAATGAGTGAGGCCAAGTGAAACCCCCTCTCCCCGGAACCCTCCCCTGGCCAGACCCATCTTTGAGTTTACAAAATGTNTGGCATCATAAGGAGAGCCCAAAATTCCCAAAACCTGCTCTTTGTGTCTGCAGGAGGAAAGAGCTGGGGGTAGCACACACAGGGAAATTTGATTTTAGGTTGAGTTTGGATTGAACGAAGGTAACAGACTATAAAAGTCAGGAGTTTTAGCGGTTTTTACCTTTGTTGTGATTCCTACCCTAGTGTAAATAACAACTAGGAGGAAGATGGCAAATCTAAGGTGAAAGAAAAAAGGTCAATTCATCCACATTTCCAACATTTACACATTTTCTCCCAAAGTAAACGTTTGTCTGAATTTTGCTGTAGAAAAAGAAAGAACATAATCTATGGCATTTTGTATAAACTTTTTACCCCCACCTCCCAGACTTAATCCTACTGTACAGTAATCACAGGGATGTCTATTCACAAAAAAATAAGTATATCACAGCTCCCTTCTAAATATCAAATAATCATTTGGTCCTGTTTTAAAACAACATCTTTGTTCAATGAGATAGGAGATATTTTGTTCTGCAGGGTGTTCTCATGTCCAAAATTTTTATTTTTATTTAAAATTTATAGTTATAATTCAGGATGCCTACTCCTTATTGTATATGCATGCTTATATGAATAAATACTCATAGCTCCAACATTTATTTGTAGTATACATGGGCTTTCCATTGCCAGCAAAGAATATTTCAATTTTAATTTAAAATATTTTATTTATTATTTCATTAAAAAGAGTAATTACATTTTTGTAATGTACATAATCTATATTTTTACCAATCTATATCCACGAAGAGATAAGTAGTTTTGTTTATTTTTGCTCAGGGTTTTATATCTTCATATACCATTAACATTCAATCACAATCACAATCCCAGCCCCAGACAGGTTTAATACTTTTGAATAATTTTCTCAGACTATCAGAACAGTTTAGTATAATTTTCTCAGCTCTAACAAATATTATAAACCATCTTTTTAAATACCAGTTTGAATGACAATTCACATTTTCACTCCCCTTTTCCTAACAGTAAGTGAAAACATTCACATTTCAGTCGCTTGGTTGTTGATCATGTTAAATGGGTGCCAACATTTCATCACTGAAAGCTCTGCTCCCTTGAAGAAACCAAGACTATTCCAATGGCTAAATGTTTAAATTCTTTGCTGTTCACATTCCTTGTGTTGTTACTGGGACTGACTGGGACCGTGATGAAGCTGTCTGGAGAATTGCAATTCCACCTGATGACAGCTTCAGAGGGTTCCACTTTTATTTTCTTTCCGTGCTGGAGTGAAGATAAACCTATCAAGTATTTTAATGGAATTTAGTTGAAAAGAAAAACCTGGTGCTCTTCTGAAACTGATTTACTCCGTAAGTCTTTATTTAAGGAAGAGTAAAAGTGTATCTGAAATAGACGTTTTGAAACAGCTCTAGAGAAAATTAAAAGCTATGGCTTAAATTTGTACCCTTTCTCACCCATGAAGAAGTCTGGGATAGATGTGTGAAATACAAAGCAATCAGTCAGCTATGTGCCTGTTCGTTCTGATTCTCTGTTAATTTATCACTGAAATCCATTTTGTTTTCACTGAAATCCATTTTGTTTTCACTGAAAATTATTTTACTTTTCTAGAAGCTGCAAAGTGGAAGTGGAAAGCCTTTCTCCTTCCAAGTTAGAGATACTGATTGCTTGTTAACATCTTCATTCTTTTTAGGAATACTGGAAATCGTGTTTTTTAAAAAATCCAAAGAAAGAAGATGATTTTGATGATAATCTTCAATTTTTGCTGTAAAGTTGGTTCCAGCTGCAGAGGTTGTTGCTGGCTGGTATCAGCAAACAGATTGCCTGGGAGTGGTGCACGGATTTTGTCAGTACCTGAATAAACTAGGGCAGATAAACACACAGGAAAGTATTTGCTTGTGGAATCAAAAGGTGTTTTCCTGGTAAAAACCCCGGTGGTAGAAGGGGAGACAATAATACCTGAAAAGGGGGAAAATGGAGTTGGAACAGAGGTCAGTGCAATGCAGTTTCTTGTTCCTCACCGTCCCTGGCACAGGACCACTGTTTCCATGGAAGTTCTCTTCTTCCTTGGCTTAGCCAAGTCTTGCTGAGGATGGGATTCATCTCCCCATCTTCATTGCAGTTTTATCTCTCTTCTCATGTCAGATCGTAGTAAATAGGGAGAAATCAGCACTTCTGGGTGCTTGATGATTCAATTTAATGATTACATGAAGTAAAATAATAATTAAACATTTTATTATGTTGCTTAGAACAGCTGTGGAATCTCCATAGTTGGAAATATTCAAGACTAGGCTTGGAAAAGCCTTGAACAGCCTCATCTAAGGCAATGCTTTCAGCAGAAGGTGATTTCCTGAGTTCTAATCTAGACTTTCCATTAATTACTCTGATTCCCTTTTACCTTCTACTCTAGTATAGGATGATACATGCTTCAAGTGCTGGTTTGTCTCCATTGACTTGAAAGTATTAAGTCAGACATTAATACTGAAATTTAATCTGATGAATTCCAGTTCAGATGTCCTCAAAGGGAGGAGTTCCATGTCCTGCACCCCTCCTGACAGCATCAGCCTTTTGAACTTCAAAGAGCCAGAGTCCAATACCACTTCTGATGGCAATCAAATGCACAACTCTGAAAAGAAACTAAAACTAAAGTAAAAAAACCCACAACCCCTGAACTCCAAAACTCTTCTGGAGCACATCTCTGTTAGTCACTTGTGCAGATGTGCTTCAACACACGCTTCTGGTAGCTGACCTGTTTCTTCTTTCTACAATGAGATGCGAGCAAGTGTCATCTGGAAATGCCTATTTCCCACCAGGGCAAGACTAACTTAGGCACAGATGTTCACAATCCAGGCAGCTGCTTTTGATCAGATAAATCCCACACCCAGGTTGTCAGAGTTGCAGTGTGCAGGTCAGAGTGTTCAGTAAACCCTAAAATGAAATTCTGGATTCTCTAAGCCAGTGAAGACGGTCCTGTTCTTCCAGAGGCACTTGGCAGCCAGCACAGAGTTGGGTTCTGGTGTTCAGTTTCTGCAGTGAGGTAGAGAGGTGCTCATTGCCACAGACTTCTCAAAAGCATAATTGAGCCAGGTGCTTTTTTTACCTTGATTTAACCATATATGAAATAGCAATTGTCTTCTTCATCATCTCCCCTTTTTGTTTTGCCTGGTCAATTTTGTTTGCAATCCTTTTGGAAATAAGACTATTTATTGAGCTCTCTCTTGGGGTCTGCTCTTCTCTGGTGTGGGGTATTTGGAGTGTGGGCTGAACCTCTAAGCAAATATACTGGGATGTGTTATCCCCATGGCTCTCTCCTGGGGGAGAGGGCTCTTCTTCCCTCAGACACAGGGAAGTGAAGCACCAAAGCCTAACCCAATTCTTCAAAGTTATTTATTCCTACTTTCTGCTCCTTTCCATGCCTTGAATATCGATGATTAACAGGGCTTGCAAAATTGGGCAGGTGCCCAGTCCTCACTGGTGGCAGGGTGGGGCCAAGTGTCTTGGCCAGTATTTTCTCATCATCCTTCCACCCGATGAGAGGAATATCCTTCCCATCTTCTGCCTGGCACCAACTGATGGCTAAATATCAACAGGCCACTTGGGCTGAAATGTGTAACTGACTTGAGAATGACTGAACACAGAAGTGATTTGCTACTGTTTGGGGTTTTTTTTAAAGAGTGTAATAAATTCTGTAACAATAATAACAGCAACACTGTAATGATGATGATGATGATAATAATAACCCTAAAAAATGACTGACCCATTTTGTTTGACCGCAGGGGAAGCACTACATTTGGCCAGAGATTTCGGCTACACCTGTGAAACAGAGTTCCCTGCCAAGGCAGTAGGAGAGCACATTGCCAGACAGCACATGGAACAGAAAGAGCAGACAGCGAGGAAAAAGATGATCCTAGCGACAAAGTAAGCAGGGAGGGGAAGCGAAAAAAGAAATCGGTCTGTCACTTCTCCATGTTGGATCTGGGGGTTGGGGGAGGGAGGAGTGGGAGTATGGAGCTGGGATTGTGGTGGCTGCTATCACAACAGCGCTCACTGACTGCGGGTGAGAGGGATCCTCATCGGGGATGCTGAAAGAGGGACCTCATTTACTGCAGTGAGGTTTCAGGGGCTGTGCCCTCACTGCCTGCGGTTAAAGGGGCACAGACATCTTCCCAGATGCTTTGGTTTAGATGAGAACAGAGGATATTATTACATGGTAAGATCTATGGGACAGAAGCTGGCTTTGTCTGCTGTTTGCGTGTGAGCAGGAGATCTGAGCTTCTGCTGAAGCACTGGTTACTGTCGGATAATTATCATTAGTCTGCTGAGGGAGAGCTGGTTTGCAGAAGGACAGATCCTCTCTGGATGCAAACTGCAAGAGCTCCCCTGAAGTCAAAGGCACTGGAACAATGTACAACAGCAGGGGAGCTTTGCTAAAGACATTAAAGACACAAAGAGGCATCAGACTTCACTCTAAACAAGCCACTCGTCTCCCTGGAGCAGTAACATCATGTTAGGATAACATTTCATCTAGGTTAATTAGCCTTGATGAGGGAGGAATTAGCCTTCATGAGCCATGGGAAACAGGAATAAATAGTCTGTGTGGAACAGGGTAGACCTGCCCTAGGAGTGTGGTCTGACTGCGTGGGGTAACCTTGAACACGTTCCCATTCTCTCTGTGCTCGCTGCAGTGCCACGTGTGAGGCTGCAGGAGAGCTGGGACCACAAATCCGAGCTCTCAAATCATCCCCTCCATGCTGGAAGGGTTTGGAAACCCTTCCAGGCTGTGATATATCCAACAGGGAAGAATTACCCGGTACTAGGGGAAAGGGCTGACCAGCAACAGGACTGTCCTTTGTATCCCAATGTCCTTCTGCTTTGCCAGGATTCCTGGCCCTGGTGTTCCTCTCACATCCAGAGCACTTTGCCCTGACAGTGACCCAGAGATGAGATGCACTGAAACATCTCAGGCTTGTGAATCCCATGAATACAGCCTGTGATCCTTCCCTGGGGTGATAAAAGGATCACTATATGGATCAGGGGGAATTTTCTGGTTGTGAGGCTGATGAGAGACCTCATATATCACGTTCCTAATTCCCTTGTACATTAAAAGGAATAATGTAAAAGTGGAATATTATCTTATTCTTACCTACATCCACATTTCTTTAAGGGCTCAAGGGGTTTCAGAGGCATGAGAATAAACCAGTTGGCCAGAAGAAATTCCTCTCTGCAAGTTGTGTCTCCCTGTTGCTGTGTAGCCCATTAATATCCTGCCCACCCAGCTGAGGATTTGTCCCATTTACGGAACACAATTCAACCATAATAATACAAAAATTTCCCGTTTTTCCCTGGCTCTAGTGAGAAATCACAAAGCCACAGGTTGTAATAATTGGTGGGTCACTGTTATGTCCCGCCCCCAAAGGCTGTGCCATTCAGGGGCACATCAGAGTCTCACCACCCTTTCTCACCACCCCATACCTACTTTCTCACCCTCTTTCTCCACTGAGATGGGGGCATGCAGTACCTCTAACCACCATGAACTTTGGGCTTGTAGGCTGTTATCCAGCACTTGTTAGGAACAAAATTACTTTTCCCTCCCTCCTATGAGTTAAAAGCACCAGGAAATTGCTCAGAGAGGTCTGTCGATAATAGAAAGGCCACATCGTCCTGCAGTCAGGGACAGACAGGTCAGTGTGTGTGTTGCTACTGCCCTCTCCTGCCTGCAAGGAGAACAGGGATTCCCATTCCTGCCCAGGTGTTTCAGGAGACACAGGTCCACGACATCACAATTTTAGCATGGCATTTCCCAGCCGTGCTTCCAGGTATCTGATACAAAGAACTCTAGGCGATCATCAGGAGTTTCAGCTACTCACCAGCCACACCCTAAGCTCTAGGTTTGCACTTTCAGCAATTCCACGACTTCCCTGACTCGTGGGCTAGTGAGTGATGGCACCAGAAAAAGCGGGGGATTGTTAAGCTGCCACCAATCCAACACAGAAATTCCAGGGTGGTCAGATCTCCCATGGGAAGTTTTGTCTATGGAAAGAGCTGGGGTGCCACTGCCTGTGTGTGTTTTTGCTGTCCACTGTGGGGCAGAGCCAGAAGCCCATAGAAGTGCTCACCTGTGGGGTCTTGAGGAAAAATAAGGGGAAAGAACAAAGTTATTTCTGCAATCCTTAGAATATAGGTGATGAGGAAAAATAAGTGGAAAGAGTAGGATAATTTCCTCAGTCTTTCATACCTAGGTGTAATTCCATTACGGATTTAAACATCCAAATTCAGTGGCTCAATTCAGCTGCCCAAACATGGGCAGCCACTGCCATTTGAGTTGAACTGGGTTATCCAGTTTGGCCACGAGCTGCTGCTCCAGGGGCACACAGATCTCTTTTTGTTACTGTGTCGTATCTGCCAGTGGTTATGGATGTGTTGGGTATTAAAAATCTACATGGGGGTGATGAAACAGAGCCCTAAATGTCTACAATGAGGAAGCCTCCAGTGTCCAGCAGGAGGTCCCAGGCTTCCTTGGCATCAAGGGCACCCATACCTTGTAATCAAGGAATCCACCCACCCTGAGTGGAAGTAATTCAGCTGCCACGCACAGAACTGTGGCCCATGGGCCAGTGAAGCCCAAAAACTGCTGCTTTAGATGCCAAAAGCATCTAAGAGCATCTAACTTGGAGGCCACTGAGCTTAAGTGACTCCTCCCTGCCCTCTCAGCCCTACCTGGTCTGAAGCCATGCTGGTGGAAATACAGAGAATAAAACCAGGACTGTTTTCCATCCCATAACAAATCACATTCATTGTGTTAAACTGCCTCATCCTCCAAAGCCATCTCGTGGAAATGGTTTCTCACGTTTGCAAACTCAGGACAGCCTGGGACAGTACAGATTGGTGCAACAGGATGGTGTTGTGGTCCGTTCTAACAATTTTATGGACCAGAAAATGAAGAATCAGAGCTTTACCTGGCAATTTGCATGGGAAGAAGAGATGATTGGGCTGTGTAGCTGGTGTACACTGGTGAACACAAGTGACAGAAATGGCAGGATGGGAGTGAAACAGGCTGTAAAAGAGCTGAAAGGGTAAGAAAGGCATGAACAATGGGAGAAGCCAGTCTCCTACTGTTCTCTTTCTTTCAACTCACGTCCTTTGACTGAGCAGATGATTTTCTGGGCAAGTAGATGAATTTCTGGACAGAGCAAGATGCTCCAAAAAAGGACTGAATTGTCACAAGTCTGGCCAAAAGGTATGGATATTGGCCTGTTAACCCTAGAAATGTTAAAAAGGTTTCAGGATATATATTCAATTCACATAGAAATAGGAAAAAAAGTGGAACTGGGTTTTATAGGGTCTTTAAACATGGGTTAGTTCCCCTTGCAGAGGCATGGGAGAGCCTGAAAGGCTTTACAGCAGGGGACAGAACCTGACCAGTTTGCAGTTTGGACAGATGCAACACTGCTGGAGTCAATTGTCATTGTTCCAGGTGATGGAGAGGCACAGTGTCCTACAGGAAACATCCCAGAGTTTCACTGCATAAAGTCTTCCACACGATCAGAGGGACAGATACACCCACATTTAGACCAAACCAGAATACTGTGAATAATAATTTTTTTGTGGAGTTGATTACAGCCAGCACAGACTAATCAGTATCTGGCTCACAACACTTCTCTGATATCAGGTCCTTGGATACCTGGCAACTCTACCACACTTGGAATAAATCAGATTCATGGGCTCACAGCTCTCTTGTACTCAACACCAGGCATTAGCCTTGGCCACTGACAGGGAGCATGGCCTACAAGGGCTCTTGTTCTGACCCAGTACAGAATGTTTTATCTTTTCCTGCTCATATATTGCATCATCTGACCATGTATCACTAGATGGCTCCCATGCAGGTGTGACCAGGACTATTTTTATTAATCTGTGCCCCCTAGGACAGCACAATCATCTTCCTTTACTTTTTCAGTCACAGTCCAACTCAGCAAAAAACTGCCAACCCCTCTCCTTGTCACTACCCCAAGTGATATTTTACTGGTAGTGGAGGCTCTGAGACACCACTTTGCCTAGAAATCCCCTTGAAAAAAAAGTAGGTTACTGCCTTTTGCAGGTTTTCATGTATAATAAAAAAGTTTTTTTTCTTTTCTTTCAATCTGCCAACATTCAGTAAAGACTTTTGACACGTGAAGATAGAAGGGAACTTAATTGCACACTTGGTTCTGACACTTTCCTTTGTTAAAATAAAAGAACTTTTAAGATTAACTTTTTCAACAGGTAGAAAGTAGAGGTTGGAGGAAGGAGAGAAGAGCAGTGCTGACAGGGCCGACTGGGGATAGTGGATTGTTTAGAAGCCAAAATGACTGACTGTTTTCAGTTGTTGAAAGGAACTGTTTTTCCTCTGAGGACCTGATTCATTAAAACTGTATGCTGCATTTACATACATTTCTGCTGAATACCTCTCTTTGCCTGAAAGGCTGGGGTGATGCTGTCTTTTCAAGCAGTCGGTGTCTAGGTCCAGGCAGATGACAAGCATTTAGAGAAATCAGGCTTGGATGGGGTCCAGCAGCACAGCAGGAAATAGGTTTCTGCTTCTCCTCTCAGTCAAGAGAGAGCTGTAGCATCCAAGATCTCTGTTCCCAGCTTGTACCACAGTGATAAAGTGAAGGGTAAAACCAGCTTAGCACAGTTTTCTTGCCTGTAACTCAGCAGTGAAGGACCTTCTAAAGACCAACAAGCTGAGTTTACCCACTTTTTCCATTATGCCCCTGTGCCAAAAGACAAGAGTTACAAGAGGATAATGAAACCCAAAATTTGTCTAGGACAAGATGTGCAATGAGTCCTCTAAAAGGAATCGTGGACCACAGAGATGCCCTTTAGCATTAGAAACTGCCCCTAAGCACAGTGATTGCATCTATGCTAACAAAGTAAACCACACACAGTCTGAGTCACCAGATTGCGATTTTCCATGCTATTAAAATGTTAGAAAAGCTCACTGAATTCTCCCAAGGATGTTCTGGGCAAGTTCTGTGAGACAGCCCACAGCAGGGTCTGTTCTCAGGAAGCCACAGGGTTTAGGAGACCAGAGGAGCTTAACTCTATGGATGTTATCAGATGGGGACAAATGGTCTGCGGGTGTGAGGGTGTCCTTGTCACTCTACACTTCACTGGGTGGCACTGTCACCAGGCTACACCTGGTCACTGTGACCAGTTTCAGGTTAATCCAACTAAGATCAGGCCCCCAGCTGGGTGTCCTGGTCATCTGAAGGTGATCACCCCCTCCTGATCCCCCATTAGTGCCTATATTTCCAATGCAGAACTATATGCTAATTTGGAGAGGTCCTCTTTCCTTTTTTTAATTAACTGAATCATAAACCAAATGAAAGTAAGTGATGTCTATTCATCCATGGCCCAGATAAGGCTCTTCTGAGGACATGACTTAATGGAACTGATTTTGTTTCTTTTTTAAAAAAAAATTATTGGTAGAATATTCTTAGGCTAATTTACAAACAACAATACAGCAACAACACACGAATGAAAAGCCCTTATTTTTAGGTCTTTCCTATTCCTAGGTCCTATATAGAGGAATTCCAGGGAATACCAGAATCCCCCAGGTGCTGAGGCTCACTGAGAAGCCTCAGGGAAGGCAGAGCGGAAGAGGGAAAACTGTAAGAGCATCCATCCTTTACAAAGAAGATGGGCTACTGTGCTGGGGGGAGGCCAGAGAAGACAGACCCTGAATTCTCACTGCAAGGGGTCCTTCCTTCCCAACCCCTAGTGCCCCATTTGTCTTAAGGGTTGGGGGTCAAGAAGGCAAGCCCAAAATATTCAGGACTTCAACTTGCAGATAAAGCAGTGCCCACAAGGTGCACAAGCCCATCTACAAGTATTGGTGTATTCACACAAAATAAATAATAAAGTAATTTAGACATTTCAGGTGTGTTCTAATGCTAGTTCACCATTTCCTTTAACCATAAGCCTTGCTGCCAATGTAGGTGAGATAATCTAGGCTTAACACTGCCAAACTGGGTCCTATTCAGGAGAAAAATTGCATTTAAAAATGTCAGCATTAGCAGGGTTTCAGAGGGAAACTGTTCCCGTTCAAGAGATTCTGTATGTTGTTGGCTCTGAGAATCTGAGCAGGGAAACCAGAGATGGATTTGTTTGCCTTCAGTTTCTGTAACAGTTCTTCTGCCAAGCAATTCTGTTATGAACGAGATCACTCGGGATAAGGTGAGAGTGTTTTGGGAATTAGCTTTATGGGAAGGATTACACCTGTCTTATTTAAGGATTTCCATTTTCCTTTTAGACAAATATGTAAAGAATTCCAAGACCTTCTAAGTCAAGACAGATCACCCCTCGGATCCTCCAGACCGACTCCTATATTAGACCTCGACATCCAGAGACATTTAACACATTTCAGGTATGATTTTGAAAGAGGAACTAAAATCCATAATTTTGATTTAGACTGCGTATGATGTTTTAATGGTGTTTGCTCCCTTACCTAAAAGACATGCAAATAAATAAACAACAGCCATAAACCCTGCTAGCTGTGCCTATTAGAAGTGCAGGTTTGCCCAGCAGTGTAGTTCAAGTTTGCTGCATTCAACCTGCTCCTAGGACCACAGCCTGAGTTTGAGTAAGTAGTTTTCTGCATCTATTGGTCAAATTTCCCCATCTGTTCAGAAAGTTTTCTTGTTTTAGATGTGAGCCAAATCACAGCCCTCATGTGGATGGTCCAGAAGCGTAGAAACTCAGGTTCTGAACCAATATAAATTAATCAAAGTAGAAATAATAGGAGGAAGAGGTTACATCCTTCCTAATTAACTAAATAGCTCCAGAAGCTCCTCTAAGCTACTGAGATCATTTGACAATGGCTTACCATGATCATTTTATTAACTCTTTGGCTTCCAAAGCAGACTGGCCTCAAAGTACATTACCTGCTAAAGCAATTTTACTTCACTAATTTCCAAACAACACACTGGAAAAATCCAGGAGAAGGAAAGCTAACTCACACTAAAAAGCCAGAGACTGGTGATATATTTAGACTCAGTTCCTGAGCAATATTTAATGTACTGGTTTAAACAGGCTTAAGAAGCTGTTTTGAAGACAAACACCCATGGTACATGCACATCAAGTCCAAACTTCATTAGAATTTTATCCCAATGACAGATTAAAGTGTATAGATGTTTTGGGGTCAGAGAGCTTTATTAGCTGAGGAGTTGCTGTACAATTTCAGGTTTTTGCTTTAGGTGATACACATCATAAAGTCACCCCAAGACAGTCAGATACATTCAATAGTGAGGTGGGATCTTCCAGAGGGCCACTTTGAAATAGTGGGGTCATCTAAGATATCTATCAAAGATGAGTTTGATGAAATATCCTGGAGATACTCCTGTCTTTGCTCAGGCCACAGAGGGGAATACGTGCTTGCTGAGGTTACAGATTGTTAATTTTTCCCATCCATTAGCTGATATATGAAAAAATTAACGTGTGAAGAACTGTCTTAGAGAGTTGTTTAGAGACCATAACATTAAGCAAGTTTCATAGTCCTATAAAAGCTTAGAATTGTGCTGTATATTCTTTAGCACAACCAGCTGAGCCACTCTTCTTTCATTGAACAGAAAACTTCTGTGTCCCAATGTCCCAAAATCTGTTAGTTATTAAGGTTCTGACAGCATGAGGCACCCAGCAGACAGGTTCTGTGATAACTAATGTTTAGCCCATCAGACTTTGACTGAAATCCCAAAAATACCCACCATCCCACTTCTTCCATCCACCTGTTGGGATGAAGGGAGAGGTAAGGGTAATTCCCTGTCTGCAAATGCACACATTCCTGACATTCCTGTTTATTCTTTCACACATCTGTGTGCATCCCATGAAAAAACCTGGACAACCCCACTCCTGTTCTCATGCAGTGCTGTGCATATGCACCCACAGAGCACCCAAGTGTCTGTATATTTTCACTTTTAAACACACCCCAAAACACCCAACTACGCTTGCACATCAAGGGAAACCTCCTTATTTATGCAGAATGCTCATAGGGGGATTTTAATGAGCTACCTAAGCTTGTGGAAAAAGAGATAATTCCCTATTACATGCACACAGAGGAAATGTGATATGAGGTGGCTAATCCCCAAGGATTCCTGTGTTTAAAGTAGAAATAGCAGTCAGGATAAAGTGCTGAAGGCTTCAGCTACAAAAGCTGTCAACTGGTGCAGCTTCCATCCTTCTCTCTCTGCTGCACTGCAGTGGGTTGGAGGGCAAAGCTTCTGGATCAGTCAGTACTTTCTTCCATGCTCATGTAGACATGAAATGTTGGGCTGAAGATGGGCACCTGGAGGAGAACAGGCCTTGATCCTACAAAGGTGCTTCCCCAGCCTTAAATCAGAGTTTTCTCTGGTTGTGCTTAGGGATTGGTGAGAGCTGCCAGACCCAGAGGTGGAGCTGAGACCAAATTCCTTCCCCAGGTAGTGTAGAGATGCTGGGGCCAGATCAGCTTCTAACCTGGACTTCTAACTCTGCTCAGATGCCTGTAGGAGCCTCCACTGCAGCCAGCTGTGGATTTTTTGCTGAAACCTCCAGGAGAAATCTGCATTAAGCAGGCCTCACATAGAGATCTACATCAGTGTAAATAGAATTTCTCTCTAAACTCCATTGACTGGACATTCTGCTCCAGATCTCCACCAGAATGGGAGCTTAGCCAACCAGTACACACCAGACACACTGTGAACAGTTAAATCTAGTGTAGGGAAAAAAAAAAAATCATTATTCCCATCCTCGAAATCCAACAGTCTTCACAGCCAGATCATCTCAACCCCTGCTACCACTACTTGTCTTCTTGAGTTTAAATATCATGGATTATAGAATGGTTTGGGTTGGAAGGGACATTAAATCTCATCTTGTTCCAACCCCCTGCCATGGGGGAGCTAAAGAGTCTTTAATGTCTCTTCCAACCGAAACCATTCCATGATTCTATGGTACGATGTCAGAAATCCAAAAAGATTTTTTTATGACCATGAAAAATCAGAGGAATCGCACAAATGTTTACCATTAAAATAAGTTCTAAGATAGTGAAAGACTTTTACAAGAGACATAACAACTGATATCTACAGTGGAATTGGATCCAGCCTCTACTAACTTGGGGTGAAAGGGAGTTTACTTTAGGAATAAATTCCCCTACAGCTCCTCAGTGTAGAGTTGTGTGCTCCACTTGATTGTGATGTTACTTGTTCTATGTTAATAATTAAGACCAGGGTTCACAGCCTGGCACAGGTCAGATAGAAGAAGTTTTTCCCATTTCCTTTGTTTTAAATCTTTAAGCCCGCACATCTCTCTGAAGTTTTTCCACTGAGTCCTAATTCATCAAATCTTTAAACATGTGTCCAACCTGAAGTACAGGATAGTCTCCAAGAAGGGATCAGAAGTGCTGCGTTTGCTCAAACTCCAAACTCAAAGTTTACACAAAGCATAAAATGGGAAATCTTCAAAGGAGCTGCCAGTGAGCCCAAAAACTGCTGAATTTTGCACAACTTTATGCTAAAAATCAGAGGCTCTTCTACACCTATGGCACATCCCTGTTTGTGCAGCTGCTGTCTGAGATGTCCAGCTGACCTGAATTCAGAAATCTCAATCCTCCATGACAAATGATTTTCCAATATTATTTGATCATGAACAGATGATTCAGACTCTGAAATTTGTAGCAGCAAATATTGTACATTACCTGAGCCAGGGTCACTTTATGCTTGTTTCATTTAACATTTCTCCCTTTTCAAAACATTTTAGAGGATCTTACTGCAGGGAAGTTGCATTGATAACTTCACTTATCAGTAGGCTGTTGAAGTCATGGCACAGGTAGTTGTGATTGGGAGATGGTGAAGCCTTGGATGACCCCCAAAAACATAATTCTGCCTCTAAAACAGCAGAGCTTAATGGTGACATTGCAGCCAACTGGTTCTTCTGCTGGTTCTGGAACAATGTTAACCAACACTACCATCAAATATCTTCAAATATATAGATATTAGCAGACAAAAGTAGTGCCAGAGAACAGGCATTGGCTATCTGTGCTTCTCTTCATCTACAAAATTTCTTGGGCTTTTTCTTTTTTTTTTCTTTTTCTTTACCTGGTCTAACTAGCACTAATCCAAACTATTCCTGGGCACAGTGGTACATATATATCACCAATATATGGGAAAGTTTTGAATTCTTGGAAGCACCAGCCCTTATTACAGCCCAGTCAGGTGCCTTGCCTGTGCTATAAATTTAGATTTAGGGAAGTCCTGCCTTGCCAGGGCTGGATCCCAAACCTCATGGGCTCAGAGTAGCTCAGATTTCTAAGCATTACGTAAGTCTAAGCTCAAGAAGACGTGCTATGTTTTAGGGCTGCCCAACCTGTTCTTCAGCTCTTCTTTGAGCTGGAAATCTTGGAAGAGACCTTAAAAATCATCTCATTCCAACCTCTCTGCCAAGGGCAGTGACACCTTCTACCAGACCAGACTGCTCAAAGCCCCATCCAACCCGGCTCTGAACACTTTGAACACAAATAGTCCCATGGGTTGTTTCTGGCCTGAAAGTCACCACTTGAGCTACCCCATCCCCAGTTTCTGAGGGAAAAATCACCATTAAGTCATGGAGCAAACAAGAAAACCCTGGAAAAATCCATTTCCATTACTAAGTGCTGAGACTGTTTTGTCCAGATATGGGAGTGCCTCTTTATTGTCCTCTAAAGGCTGATCTGTGCAAAGCATTTTTGAGTTTACCACAAAAGAGAGCAAAGTCAGCATATCAGTACTAGAAAAGAACATGAAATTTTCTATAGCTTTAATGAGAAGAAGCTATTTTTCCCACCCTTTACTTCCAAAGTGGAGAGAGCATAAGGATCATCAGGAGAGTAGAGTGAGAGCAAGAGCAAAAGAAAGAGAAAGGAAAAGGAAAGAGAAAAGGAAAACACTTATATAAAACTTAGGTTTTTTAAAAATGACTTCTGTTACTGATAATTCAGGGTTTTTTTCCCCAGAATCCCAGAGTCATGTGAGGCTTCTGTGTACATGTGCATGCACCTCAGTATGGAAGAGGGAAAAGCTGGGGAGTTAATTTCTCATGAAACTTATACCAGTTTCAAATCCTACAGATATCAGTAAAGCTGAGGCTTCATCTCTATTTTTTTCAGGACCTTTCAGGTTATATAAATCTCTCTTTAATATTTTAAGTTGGTTGGGTTTGGATTCAGATCAGGTAAAATATCCTTGGAACTGAGAGACAGCTCTCAATTCTGCAAGATGATGGGAAGGAAAAGGGAGATTGTAATACTTAGATATAGCAAAAGGCTGGATGTAAGCAAAACACATGTAAGACACTGAGAATAATTCATTTTAGAAAAGCCCAGAAATTATAAACCAGGGCAATCATGACCTGTAGCAGGTGAAGACAGAAGTCTGCCTGGAGACACAAGAGCTATCTGGTGAATGTGTAGATCTAGGGTCATTTTAGGTGTAAAGGGACATCCTGTTTCACATGCATCTGCCACTCAGATCAGCATTTAGGGTATCCCTCCAATTGGATCAAATATCCAAATCAATAGGACAGTAATTTTTTTTAAAAAATTATTTTAGATAATATTTCTCTCCTGTTGAGTGGAGAGAGCAAATGCCTTCTTCTCTCTTGAATTCCACTGTCACATCTGAAATTCAGCCAGGCACCTGAAAGTCACAGTGATGTGTCTTCATGTCTTTGTCTTCTTAACCTATCCTTGCATCAGAACAGCTTTGTTGTTGGGTTTTTTTTTTAATTTTTAGCAGAATTCTTTTTTTGGTTCTCCAAAATCTGATGTAAACTAGAGTTACCAGAACACCCACAAAAAGTGATCTGCATTCTGTTCTGGAAACCCCAACCATAACATAAAAACCTTTCAAAGTGAAGGCTTTCTGAGATTGTACTCACAAGATCTGTGTCTGTCTTGGCTTATACATGCAGATTCCCTGACCTCACCAACCACCCTCCTAGCCTCAGCTTCTTCACTTATAAAATTGGGTATAGACACATCTTCTACATTTGCTTTTGTGACACTTGTGTCTCTAAGAATCTGTGGTGTTTGGAAATTTCAGATGTCTTACTAATGCCACCCATCATATAGGAAAAGGAGGATATCCACAGATTCCTGCAGTTCTATTTGATCCTTTAACTTCAAGGTTACATTTCATCAAGATGCAAAATCACACCCAGATCTTCTATTTTATATATAAAAGATAAAGACAGCAAAATGGCAAAGGGAAAAGTACTTTCTACTTTTGACACTTCTTTCACTGCAGAAATCTTATAAAAACAGACACACAAAAAATAATAGATTCAGAATACTAAAGTTAGGTAATGAAAGCAATCAGCATCCTGATGGATTATTCTGTGTTCTGTCGAGCCATCCAGCTGATGTGAAACACCCTTCCTGTGAAACTGTTTGAGACAAGAGTTTTGTCGCTTCGCTCCTCGCTGAGCCTGGAGCTGTCAAGCTCCTGCCAGTGCCTGGCATCACGCTGACGAGGTGACACGAAAAGTGACAGACAAGAAACCAGAGTCTCAGACTTTGGGAGCAGTGGGAAAGTCACATCCTTCCTTCCAAAGGGGAAAAGGGAGCAATGAAACGGGTTTTGAAGCTCGGCGTGTTTTTTAAATTGCAACAAGAAGCCAAGCCCAAAGACTTCCTTGTGGGTTGCCTTCAAATATGTGCTCACCCCCTTTTATATAGTGTTCTCTCTTTTTTTTTACACTTCTTTGGTTATCAAGAGGTAGAACAG
Organism: Daphoenositta chrysoptera; assembly: GCA_013397915.1. Taxonomy (NCBI): domain Eukaryota; kingdom Metazoa; phylum Chordata; class Aves; order Passeriformes; genus Daphoenositta; species Daphoenositta chrysoptera. The sequence goes on along the minus strand of VZRO01007690.1, from coordinate 568,865 downwards.
CTTCTGTCATAGTTCCAGTCATCTCAGTTCACAGCAGCAGCCTCCTGTTTGGATGCAGGGACTGGAAGAAACCTGGTGCACAATGAGGTTTATGGTGAAACACCTCTGGTGCCCTCTAGAGTTCCCTGATTTCCAGGAACTCTCTCAATCTTTGGATTTAGTTAACTGAGAGGGACAACGCTGGTGCCTAGTGCTGAGGCACTAGGGAGCAACTAATTCCTTCATTCTTGCTTTTTTTTTTCTTTTTTAAAATTTTCTTTTTATTTTTTTCTTTGTCTCTTTGTTTATCATAAGTGTTAGAGTGCCTTCCTCTGGGATCTTTCCCTCACTTCCTTTCCAAGGGATTCCTTCTTTGATCTTTCCATAGTAAGGTCTCAATCACCTTGTCCTGCTCTGCTGATGAACAAAATCCTTTCTAATTCCTTATATTGTTAAAAGTTTTTTATCACAGGTTGTATGATACCATATTCCCTTAAAGTCATAATTTGTGGAGTCAAGAAAACAGATTTTCATCTGTTTTCTTTTCTTTATCTGCTTCATTAACAACTAAGTTCCATAATCATGAGTAAGAAAATACATTCATCAAAGAAGGGAAAAATCTTGGGGGGTGCTTAGATTTTTAACACAGCACTTAAGCTTTCTTAAAGTATTTAAGGCACTCTCATGTTTCCCAAAAGAAAAAGGGATGCCCTTCCCTCATTTTCAAATTAAAAGGCTATGAAATTGATTGCACCTTGTCATGAGCATGTTTATAAATGTTAATTCTTGGTCTTTCTCGTCTGAGGAGGGCAATGGGGCTTCTCAGCTGCATTTCCTCACTGGAAAAAGTTTATGGATGGTAGTAAATTGAATGAACCTCATCCATTTCTTTGCCTTCCCATAAAGTAGAGATGAATCACTAAATGGTTTAATCTTTGGTCTATAGCTCAGAAACACTCCACAGTTTTTGGATGTTTCAGGTCTGTTGCCGGGGCAATTCTCCTTAGTGTGGAAAATGAGTACCAAAGTCTAAAATATACAGATCCGAAATAGATTACCTTGGAAATTTGGGGCATCAGCTCTAACACTCTCCTCCTACTTTCTCCATGGCTTTTACACATGGTAAAAGGAGGTCCATCTGCTTAGGAGGACACGTCCTTAATACACTATGAACAGAAGGAAAACATGAGGGACTACTTTGAAGGCAACTTCTGTGCTGTTTGCTACTCTGATCCTATAGATTACTTATCCCTGTAATATCCACTGCCCACATTCCCATGTTTATCTTGACTAGCAGTCTAACTCGTGTCATGGTGAGACCTTCTGAGCTCCTGAAGCAAAGTTATCACCATTTAATTTTCTAGGCAACCTTCACAGGACAGACCTTGAAATCAAAAGAAGCACCTCAAAGTCAATATTGTCACCTCTATATTCAGATGTTACTTGTGTCAGTGAAGAGATACAAATATTTTACCATTTTCTTTACAGCCATTAAACATCATATCAGATCTTACCATCTGTCATCAGCAGCGTGCTGTTGAATTTGGATAACCACGGAGTTTTCACGTTCAAAGTCCTGACAAAATCTAACCAATAAGTTCAAGCTTTCTTTGTCTTCATTACTGTTGTTTTAAAGGGCTTATTTATTTTAAATGAGGGTGTAAACATTCAGTGCAGATGGCCTCTTCCCCCCCCACTGAGAGGGAAGCTGTTTCTTTTGCTTCATGTGGGAGCTTCACCAGCCTGGGGTGTGGAGGAGTCCTTGAGGTGGCTGCCAAACGAGACTCCAAGCCTTCAGGCACACTTGGATCTTTCCAATTTTGAGTAAGGCCATCATTAAAACATGAGCAGACATAATTGCATCATAGCACTGGGCAGAATTACAGGCAGGTCTGGATGTCCTTAAGCACCAGGATTTGTAATGTGTTGGCCTGATGTTCGTTGCCTTCTTTCTGCAGCTCTCCAACCCCAGAGCCAGAGATTCCAGCCTTTCCTCTCAGAACAATAAACTTGGTTTATAGGAGCTGTAGTGGGATGCACTACAAAGCTGAGAATACCCAGAAGACTCCATTATGAAACCACCATGTTTAATTTTAGGCTTATAAACCCAAATGAAAGCATGATAATGAAAGCAGCTCCTTTCATAGGTGTAGAGCAGACCAAAAATGAACCCATTTCAGTGTGAGCGCAATTAGCCTGGAAAATCGGGCGGCTAAATTTGACTTTCAGGAAACACATTTGAATGCTTTGCCATTAATCTTCTGTCTGTCATGTCTGATTTAAATGTAAAATCAGATTTTCTCCCAAACTTGAAACTTACTTTCATCAGCACAGGGAAATTATCCAACTTTCTTGGATTTTTCAAAGACTTTAACTTGCAGAGAAGTAAAGACCACCAAAATTAGAGCAAGGGGAATTACTGATAGAAATGTAAGATACAGTAGAAGATAATATCTCTCGGCCTTTTTATGCTCATTACCTAAAATGAGCCTAATAAAATACACCCTCACAGGAGCTTGGCAAAAAGGGCTGGTTAGAAATTTTCTATAAAATGGTTTCTCTTAATAAGCTTCATGGGAAAATTAATAGGCTCTGCATATCCCCATCTGTGGAGAAGGATTTATTCATCAGGAACTGAAAGTAGAGTTACCATGAGACTCTGCAACATCATTTCACTAAAAAGGGTTGGCTTTTTAATAAGAAACACAAGGCTGTGTTGGTGAGAGCTGCCATATTTAATGATTCCTGGTAACTAAGAGGCTAAACTGTAAAGGAGATGGATCCCTTACTCACTCCAAAAAATTCTTTTCCTGTGAGCATTAGTTTTTAAACCAGAAGACTGGAAATTAGGAAAAAATTAACTGAGAGTGTGGTTAGGTGTTGGAACAGGTTGTCCAGGGAAGTGGTGGGTTCACCATCCCTGAAAGTGTCAAAAAAATATGTGGATGTGGCTTTTGGGGACATGATTTTGTGGTGAGCTTGGCAGTGCAGGGTTAGTGGTTGGACTTGATGATCTTGGTGGTATTTTCCAACTGAAATGATTCTATGATTATATGATTTGCAGCTACTGGAAGTGAATGAATGAGTGCAGATATTGCCAGCTTGTAAAACACATAAACTAGTTTCTTTGCAAGATCATGAGTATTTTTATGTGTCTCAGTATAGTCAGTTCCCCAAATCAGGACCCAGAAGATCACACAATGTAAAAATCGTGCAATAATATAACTAGTAAGGATACCTTTAATATCCTTTTTCTTGCTTATTGTTATTGTAAACTCCATCACATTTTCATTTCCCTGGACTTCTGAAGACCAGAAATTATGATAAAATGCAACACAAAATCATTAAATCACCTGACTCCTAAAGTGACAGGAAAGGGTTTAAAATACTCATACATATCCTACTGTTGGTTTAGTTTTGACAACTATTAAAAACATGGCTTACAATGATGATGATGATGATGATGATGATTTTTGTATTTCTGGTATGCCAGGTATTCCTAAAAAGAAAATATAATTAAAATGAGGTACGTTTACCTCTTTTTAATGTTAAATTATAAAGATACAGATATTGCTACCAGTCCAAACTTTGAGATTCCAAACTTTATGTGGTATTATTAATTAATGTCTGCAAAATATTGCTTATAAATATTTAATTATCATTTTCCTCACATTACTAACTGGGGATAAATATAAATTCCTGCTTTGAAAAGTGCCTGGAGACTGATAGATAAACATTCTAAATGTGAGTTATTTGTTAATAGCCTTTTGGAGACCTTTTATAAAAGGCTATGCCACTCCCAATCTGAAATGGAGACATATTTCCATATTGAGCACTCATTTTGGTTAGAATTCACATTTTTTTGTTGGTGTCTTCCCTAAGATACCAGCTTTCCTATCAAACAGATTTCCCATGCCTAGCAGACAGAAAAGTGACTCAAAAAAATATCTTGAAGCCTTTCCCATGTGGGTTTTTTTGATACTTAAAACATACTATCAGTTGTCCATGTCCTGTAAAACCTCTTTCCCTTCAGTCCCTACATTTTTGGTTTTTTTCTAAAAGACCTGGAAAGACTGAGAAGCCAAAGTGCAGAGGAGACAGGTCATTGAAGGGAAATGTTCCTATTTCTGACCCTCACATGGGTCTCTGCATCAGATGAGGATTTACTGATGTGGTGCCCAAGATGCCCAAAAAGTAACAGTAGGGGCAAAATCTGAACTAACAGGGGATGGGAAACAGTTATTTTTCCTTGTCAGAATCACTCTAATGTGGTTTTCTTTTCCCCTCACCCAAACCAATATAAAGTATTGATTTCTAAAAAAAGCCAACAGACATAAAAATTAGCTTCTGTTCTTAGCTTCTTTCTTCCCTGAGCAGGATTAAAATATCTGAAATCACTTTTGAAAACTTCAATGACATTGCAACCTTTGAAATAATTTTAAATTTATTTTTCTAAATGAAAACTAAACATCTGGAAGATTTGGGCAGAGGTTTTTGTTTTCACATGCCACTTATCAAAAGGAATCATTGTAATAAGGAGAACAGCTTGGTTCCACGTAATTACTTTAGTTTCTTTGGCCCTTACATGATCATCTTATACTGTACACATAATATTTAGGCAAATGGCACTGAAGTCAGTTGCCTAAAACTGGTCTCTAGTGCCATGTCCCATATCCCGTGGTGGCTGGGACATCCTGCAGTCCTGTGTCCAGCTCTGGGGTCCCCAGCACAGGAATAACATGGAGCTCTCAGAGCAAGTCCAGAGGAGCCCATGAAGATTGGTAGAGGGCTGGAGCAGTTCTGCTACCAGGAAAGGCTGAGAGGATTGGGATTGTCCAGCCTGGAGAAGACAAGGCTCTGGGAAGACCTTAGAGCCCCTTCCAGAGCCTAAAGGGTCTCCATGATAGCTGGAGATGGGCTTGGGACAAGGGCATGGAGTGACAGGATAAGGAGGAATGGCTTCCCACTGACAGAGGGCAGAGTTAGATGAGATATTGGGAAGAAATTCCTTGCTGTGAGGGTGGCTGTAGCGTTCAGGTAAAACCTTATAAAACAAAGGCCTCGTTGCCTTTGTAAAATGATGGCCCAGGTCTGTTACTTAGGCTAGAAAAGGACCTTGGGAAGGAGGCACAGCCGAGTTATTGTTGGAGAAACACGCTGTGTGTTTATCCTGTGTTCACTCAGTGGTGTGTGCTGATTGGTTAAGTCAAGGCTGTTGTGCCTTACAACTATGTAAACTCTAAAATTCTATAAAAGAGACTATCGTGGTATTAAAAATAGCACTTTCTTTTCCTCTCGAATGGAGTTGATGTGAATTCTGTGTGTCTCGTCCATCTCAACTATGACAGGTGGTGAGGCCCTGGCACAGGTTGCCCAGAGAAGCTGTGGCTGCCCCTGGATCCCTGGAAGTGTCCAAGGCCAGGTTGGACAGGACTTGGAGCACCCTGGGATAGTGGAAGGTGTCCCTGCCCATGGCAGGGGATGGAATGGGATGATCTTTAAGGTTCCTTCCAACCCAAACCATTCTGGGATTCTGTGATCCTGACAGAGGTGGTATCCAAAAGATGGGACCTGTGGGAAACTTGCATTCTTTTAGATCTGCAGGTGGCAGCCAGGAGCAATAACAAGAAAAATTCACAGTTGAAAAAAACCCCTTAATTAGATGAAAGGTGCAACAGAGCAAATCTACACCAGTGAATTCAACACTATCAGGGCAGCATTGTTGGAACTGGGTTATTTTTGCCATTAATCAGTTAGGATTGTCCATTAATTCAGCCTGGCTAAACCAGCCCTATGTGAAATATTTTCTGTTCATCTCTTGAGCTTGGGGGTCAGCCAGGGTCTGTTCCCAACAGGCACTTCAGATCTCACCCTGTTGGATGGCTCAGGACATTGGCAGCACGGACATGGCCAAACCACGCCAATTGTAACGAGGGTTGGAGATGGTATCCTTGGCTTTGCTGAATTTCCTAGTACAAATGCAGTCATACCTTCCTGTAGAATAACCAGGTCTTGTTCAAGAGCTACAAAATCACAGTATCATTAAGGCTGGAAAAGACCTCCAAGATCATCAAGTCCACCAAGTATGATCTAGAATTGTGAATAAACCACACAGAATTCCTTTTATTTACCAGAGAAGGGGGAGCCAGACTTTATGACACTGGAAAATTAGCAATGCTGGAGAGCCGAGGGCATGGATTCTGTCTTGGCTTCTCTGAAGTCAGCAGCCCTGTGTCACTCTGCACTTGCTGGGGGTCTGTCCCATGGTATTTCAGAACTGAGGCTCCACCAAAAACAACCTTTGAAGCTGTATTCAGTCTGCTCTTTGGCTCTATTCCTTTCTTTTCTGTTTCTCCCACAGGTAATAAATAGTTTAGGGAGCAAATCTTGAATTTCGCTATAGCAAAATGAGTGTACTGTAAACTCCTCCGTGTTTGTGAGCACACTGATATTTATGTGTGTGTGTGTATTTCTTTCCCTTTTTTTTTTTTTTTTTT
>VZRO01007690.1:546511-562365 GCA_013397915.1 Daphoenositta chrysoptera | reverse complement strand
TTTTTTTTTTTTTGTTTCTGTCTCCTTCCCATTTGTAGTTTGATCACTCATGGTTTTGGAACTCCTGCAATATGTGCTGCCCTAAGCACTTTCCAAACTGTTCTCAGTGAAATGCTGAACTACTTGGAAAAGCACACATCGCACAAAAACGGAGGAGCGGCGGAATCCGGCCAAGGACACGCCAACTCGGAGAAAGCCCCCCTGCGGAAAACTTCAGAGGCTGCTGTGAAAGAGGGCAAAACAGAAAAGACAGACTAGCTACATCAAACAGAATCTATTTCGAGAGAGTCTTGCTGCTGATATTTTTTTTAAATATATATATCATTGAGGGCAATTTATCTCCAGTGGACCAAATCCAAAAAAAAAAAAAAAAAAAGGGGGGAAAAAAAAAGAATAAAAAAAAAGTAAAAAGAAAAAAAAAGAAAATAAAAAAGAAAGATTAAAACAGAGAGAAAGAGAGAGCGTGAGAGAGGAAAGTATTCAACCCTAAGAACAGCAGTGTACAGTAATTGTGTGATGAAATTGTCACTTTTTTAAAATTTATGTTGCTCTAAACTGCTTTTTTGTGCACGTAGTATTTGATTGTTCTGAATGATACACTAACACTGTTTTTTATAAGCACTTCTGGACTTGGCTGAGGTGGCACATGAAATTCTAAGCACTTTCTTCTCCGGCAGCAGAGTTAGGGTCAGTGCATCGGCTGTGGGACACGCAGTTCCAGCATCCTGACTTTGCTTGCATGCTGGATAGATTGAAAGAAGGGCTTCCTCTGCTCCATCGGAAATGCCTGATCTGCTCACCATTGGGAAAACAATATGGAAATCTGGCAAAAGAGGAATTCTTGGGTCATGGGACAAAGGAACCGTCCTGCAGATGGAAATGTACAATAAAGCTGCACTGGAATGAGGCCAGAACCTGTTGGGAATCTGTCCTGACCATTCAAGCAGCAGCCATGGTGTCTCTTGGGAAAGGAGCATGGCAGACTAAAACAAAAACAAACCTTGATAGTCTCAGTAAGAGCCCTGATCCCTCTGTGAACTTCAGTTTAAATGACAGCAAGGGCTTCTGTCCTCTATTTTCTTAGCCCCTGGTCCCACAGCACTCTGCCATACCTGGGTCTCTGTTCAACACGATCAATGCAGGCAATTGGAGTCACCTTTTGTGTTGCCTTGATTTTATGATGCTTTCTTTTCTTCAACAGCTTGTTTCCGCAGCTTTATTGTCTTTATAAATCCAGCTGAGGTGCAGAGGTCTAAGAGAATCCACTCATCGGAAATAAAATAAAAACAAAACGACAAATAAGACAGATTGGCTTAGTCCACAGCAGCTGAGTGGTAATAACCTTGCTAATGTACTTCTGAAATATTACTTTACCACCTACCACATGTCCTCACACAGAAAACATGGGAGGCGTAGTTTGAGCTCAAGCCTCTTTGAGTAAAGGGATTTTTCCAGTCACATTCTAACTCCTTCTTCAACAAGACCTTTGTTCCATTCCTTTTCCTGTTTCTCCGACATCACTTTATTGAGGAAGTTAGGAAGGAATGGTGTTACTGGGAGGGCTTGATGTTATCCATCTAAACTCTCTTTAAGATCAGCAGAACCAGACCTTTTCTTCCAAGGGACGATTCAACTCTTTCTGTGGTAGGAACTAATGTAGTTGTTCATGTGTAAATGTTTAGAGCCATTTGAGATGTTTTAGGTATCTAAGACAGCCACAGAGTTTTGGCAGTTATGACATGAAACCTTTAGAAGGACTGGGCTCACCTGGAAAAGGAGCTGGAGGATCCCAGAGACAGCATTAGATAACTGTGGGTGACAAAAGCTCTCACACAAATTTTAGTTTTCTGGAAGTTGTTAACGTGTATTCCACCTTGGATGACCAGTTCAGACTAAACCTAGGGACTGTGACAAATAGCTGAGGGTGTTTAGAGCCAGATGCAAGGAATCAAACTGAATTAACAAGATCACCCTCACCTTTCAAACTGTGGAAGGCAATAGAGTGATGATGGGATGATGCTGTTCCTCTCAAGGTCAGTAAGGACATTGCCACCACCATGAGAAAACACTCTGAAAAGTAAGGAGTCCCTGATTGTTTATTTAAAGAAATCTGGAAAAAAAAAATCCTATGCTTTTGCCCAGATTTGTCCTTGCTCAGGGTAGGTGTATAATTTAGATACCTGCTTTAGAGTTATCCAGGCACCATCCTGCTTTGAGGGAAACAAGTGCATCTCCATGGGACTCCATCTCCTTAACGCACCAAGGTCAGATAAGTGCCTCAAAAAATTAAACTTTATTGAATGAATTTAATGAATTTTTACTGGTACTTCTGGAGAAATGAAATGCTAAAATCAAATGAACAGTACTCAGAGATGTTTTCAGCAGAAACGTTGTGGAACTGGCCTAGAACATGAAATACTTGAGTGTGAAAGTAGGTAACCATGATTAAAAGTGAAAAGAAAACTCATTCTGCTTTTTCCGTTGCCCAAACTGAGAGAGAGGAAAGGGAAAAATCAGAAGTTTGATTGTGTCAGATATGCAGATTTGCCACATCTGTAAAAAATGTGCTGTAAAACAATTTAATTTGAACCTCTATTTCAAGATGTGGAGAAATTTAAATTACATTTTGATGGGGAAAAAATGTAAGAAAAAGGTTTTTAAAATTCTTTTCAGTTTTCTCCACTAAAATATCAACTTTTTGGACAAGGAGGAATAAATGGCTGGGTAGATAAATCTGTGAACCTCTTGGGAAAGCAGCATTTTATCCATCAAATTAAAATGTTTAATATTGGAAATAATATGTATACAGCCTTATATGAAATATTTGCCTATTCAGGATATGGTCCAAAGTCCCAACAATAATTTATTTCAAGACTTGCGTCTTTTGCTGTTACATAATCACTATGAGTGTCTGCTCTGGAGGCAACAAATTATTTTTGGCCTGGATTACCCTTTGATCTATTAATATTAATAAATCTGAGCACATTTCAAGCCCCAGAACTTCCAGTTTTCCACTTAATGGCCCCTGTATATTTTTGTTAATGTTCAATACAGATCTGATTCAACCTGATTGAACTGCTATATATTCTTACCATTAAGAAGTTTATTCTATTTCCATGCCAAACTTTCTGGTTTTTCCGTAAGTATATTAGCAGATTTTAAAAACAAAACTCTGTTTAAAATGTGGCTGCAAGTTTGTTGACATTGACCGGCTCTATTTTTTACTTTTAATTGTACTTAATAATTTTATTGAGCGAACAATAATTATCACTGCCTTTTCTGCTGAACTAGCTATCAGAGCATCTTGGTATCAAAACGCCCTTAGTTTTTGAAATTGGAACTTTCAGTGAGGTTTTAAGCAATGAATTCACTGATTTTCCTGTTAAAATCTCAGCTAGGTTCTCATCCACTTACATTCCCATGCTGTCCAAGGGAACATGACCATGTTCCCATGTTGTGGTTTTGGGGTTTTTTTATTATTTTCTTAGTTCTAGTCTCTGTGGAAACATTGTAATCTCAAAACACATTCATGAGGTAGATTAGCCTGAAGGAAGTTCATGACTGGAAGTTAATGGGTGCTCAGTGGTGTCAGATTCAAGTATATTTTTACCTCTTTGACTTGGAAATTTATCTGATCGGAAAAAGGAAAAAAAAAATTCCTCCTTTAAGAGATTATGGAAGTGTTTATTCAATGTCAAAACCATCAAAGGAATAGAGAAAAGTCTCCAGTTTCATGGCCAGGACAATGAGTCATTATGGTTGTTGGACCCCAAAAATTGCTTCATAACCCAAGTGCTGTCTGAGTAGCTGGACCCTGTTGTGCTCCAGCCCATTGCTCAGCTCTGTTTGAGTTACACCTCCCCACCACCAACCTCAAAACATCTTAAGTAGGTCCCTGAACTTACTCCTTATCCTACTTTTGACTCACAAAGACCAGCTTCTGACTCTTGGATTCGTTAGCAAGTTACTCATGGAGCAAACACACTCACTAACTACAACCTCATTTTTCTAGAGCAAGGTGTTACTCACTGTGAGTACAAACAGCTCGTGTGCTGACTAAGCTTAGAAGGTGAATCTGACAGAGCAGGAGTAACCTCCTCACCTCTGCCCCGAGATCTGGTTCTCTGCTCACAGAGCCCTCCCTTAGTACCATTACAGGACAGAAAAGGGAGAGTTTTTTTCAGATGATGAGAACTGGAAGAGAGCTCACGTGGCCTGGTAAGGGCAGTGAACGACAGACAAGCAGTGATGACCCTGCCACCTACAAATGAACTTTGTCAAGAACTTTGTCCTCCACGCTGCCATCTTGAACCCTAACTCCTTCCAGGTGTCGTTCTGTTGCCTTGGAGAACTGGCAGAAAGGGTGAATTTAGACCTTTCGTTTGCTTCCTTTATAAAGATAAACTCCGACATTTGTTGGGAAAATACTTCAGCTCTCCAAATCAACACGGAATCTGCTCCTTGAAGCTTCTCTTCAACTTTTCCTAAAACCAGAAAAATCTGCTACAAAGCAGGCACAATGTATAGTCCTTCCAAATCCTGGACCTCTGTGTAAATATTTCCCCAGTTCATCTCTTCCTTTGGACGTGACTCAGTGGCACAGGCGCAGCTCACGATTTTGCAGCCAGGCTCAGGAAGGGCTGTTTATTGTCCTCAGAGCCAGTTTTAACTTTACAATCTCTGCTATTTTTTGTTTGTTTGTTTGTTTCCTAATACCAACAAGCAATTTTGGTCTTAGATGTTCTTAGATATCCAAAAGGGCTGCTGGTGAATTCCATGGTCATTTGACTTTCATTTATCCTTTGGAGAAATAGTTCTGCTGCTCTGATTCTTTATTTCTAAGGACAAGAAGAAACAGCATTTATAGAAGACACAAGCCTGCAACACGAGGAAGAATCAATAAATTATACAGGAACTGTATTTATAAAAGTATCCTTTGCCTCTGCCCTCATTACAGGTTTAACAAGAATTCACAGACAGCTGAGTGGGGAATGAGGGAGGAAGATAAAGTCATTTTCCTTTGCCAGGTGAAGGTCATTTGGAGAGGTCTGATCTTTTTTATCGCTATTCTTTACTTTTCTTTATTTTGTACAATTAATTCTGTTCTGTACAGCAGCTGTTGTGATTGTATTTAAATGTGAGTGCGCACTTGGTCACCAACAAACAATGTCCTATTTATTGCTTTGGAGTTTTGGTTTGGTTATTTTCCTTCCACTTAATTTAATTTATAATTCAGTGGTGAAAAACATAATCTTTTATATTTCTATTTCCTATACAAGCTACCTGTTTTACATGAGTCCATGAAGATAATGACCACATTTGATCAAACATTTCACGGCAATAAAATCTATGTTGATTTAACCCTGATCTGTCTGGTGCTTCAAACTAATTTCCATCTCTGAATAAAGATTATCAAACTTGACCAGGAACCAGATCTATGACATTACAAGACATCTATGACATTACATCCAACAGGTAAGACATACAAAGCAGAGAAACAACAATAGTATTATTCTCATATTACAGCAAGGAAATCAGTTTTTACAGAGATTAATTTTGGGATTTTTCCCACCTAAATGTGGCTATGTTAAATAGTTATCTCATCTAGAATCTGTTAACCAGATTTAATGTTTGTGTGTAAAGAGAAAGATTTAATGCAAGGCAATTTGTGTTGTCCTAAAACAGGAATCCAAACTGGTTGGGATGATTTAGATTAGATTAGTGGTAGATTACATTAGGAAAAGTAACAGGAGTCCTCATGTCTACTAACTCATAATGGATGCACCCTAGAAAATTTGCTAACCCTTGACATTAAATATTTAGAGGCCCTCAGAGGTGCCTTTCCCATAATTGCGTGGAAAGATTGTGACAGTGTTGGCAATCAAATCCTCATCTCCACAGTCTCAAACTAATTATTTAATCTTCTCCCTGAAAGTTTGCAGCAGTTCATTTCCAAGTCCTGCTTCAGCCAAGGGTCTGGGCTAACTCCCACTGCTCCCACTCCAGATTCTGATTCCAATGTTGTGGCACAAAGTTTGACTCTTCTTGGGTAGAAACAACAAGAGTGAAAAAAAAACAAAAACCTTTAGATGTAAGTGGTATTCTCTTTAAGGTATGACTTAAAGCAGCTCTAGCTCAGAGTTTTAGCCAAACTTTCCAAACCAAATGGATCCAAAAGTTTTACAAGACATCTATGACATTAAAAACAAAAAAACCAAAAAAAACAAAAAAAAACCCCAAAAAAACAGGAAAAAACTGTATGTTTTTTAAAAGCAATTTTCCAGACATACAGCTTTGAAACTGGGAACCTGATGACAAGCCTTCATTCTGTGTTATTTTAGTGCCTCTTGCAGAATTGACTTTCTGAGCAAGTCTAGACAACACACCAAGGGCAAAACTGCAGTGGCAGAAACTTCAAGAGTTTCAGGTAGAAAGGGAAATGGGTTGGGAGGAAGTTGCCACATATTTAAATTTACTTTATCCAACTATCACCTCTGTTGCCTATCAAATGAACTCTCAATAATTAATATTACCCCTGTAATCTTCTAGGAAATACAATTCCCCAGATGATACAGTGAATTCCTCTAATCAATTCTGTACGTGCTCTTCTCCAAGAGAGAAGAGCAATTGGTATCCAAAATCAGAGGAAATGCAACTGTGACAAATTCATCAGTATTTTAAACACAGTCACATGTGAGGCTGCCTTTCCTATCTCTCTTCACTTTGGTGTGTTAATTTTTCCACTCACTCCATTAAAACAAAAAGAAGACAATTCCACTGAGGGTTGCAGAGGTCCAGTTCCAAAATACAAGTCAATGTGTACAAGTAGCCTCTAAGTTGTAGGCAGTGAAACATACAAGAAGATGAAAAGGAAAAAAAAGTGATAGGAAAAAAATTAATCTCTGTCAGATTTTATATGCAAACTGCATACAGAGAGCTCGGGCAAATTTGCATTCAAAATAAGTAACCAGGTAAAAAAAATGGATCAAATTTGTAAAATGCTGAGTGTCCTGAACTCCAGGAATTAGCAGGGTGGTTCAAGTATGTATGGTAATATTATTCTTTGTGTTCAACAGCAGAGCTCTCACTTGTTATAAAGGCTGGGTATTTATATTTTGCTGGAAAGTACAGTTTAGTTTCTAGGTAGGCACCAAAAGCCTAATCTAACAAAATCTAACCTCTTAACTCCTATTCAGGTTCACCTTCCCATAAAAAGGCATGAATAGGAAATTAACGGGAACTCCAAGCCTTAATGGAAAGGGCATTTTGCTCTGGGCAGAGTTGATGTTGTGGTATTTTTTAATGGAAACATACTTGAATTAGTGATATATAAATGCAGCTCCTGAAGCAACTCAAAATGTCAAGATTTGGAGGCTGGCCCTGTCTACCCTGGCTTCCCACTGCTTCCCTAGAAGGATCAGGGTCGTTCAGCTTCACTGCATCTGTCAATCCCTTGGGCATACTTTGGATTCTTCAGGAGAGCTGAAATGGTGCTGAGCAGCATCTCTCAGCAAGAATAAAAATGTACACTGCAGTACTTTCACCTGTTGTCTACAAGTACAGCAGGAACATCTTGGTTCAGAGGCCCCCAAGTAGGAACTGGGGTTGCTTAATCTGGAAAAAAAGGAAGCTGAGGGAAGACCTTATTGGTGTCTACAGCTACCTGAAAGAAGGTTAGGATCAGGTGAGTGTCAGTCTCTTCTCCCAGGTAATAAGTGACAGGAAGAGAGGAAACGGCTTCCAGTTGCACCAGGGGAGATTTAGATGAGATATTTAGAAAACTTTCATCATGAAAAGAGTTGTAAAGCACTGGAACAGGCTGCCCAGGGAAGTGGGGAAAATAACACGTGGAAGTGGCACTTGAGGACATGGTTTGGAGGTGAACACGGTGGTGATGGATGGACTTGATGACTTTAAAGGTCTTTTCCAACCTCGATTCTGTGATTCTGTGATCCCAAGTCTTAGACTGGGCATGTGACAACAGGAGGATGATCCCAGTACTGCTATCATCCAGAGCTGCCTAGTTTTCTCATGGGTTTGGGGTTTTTAAAGTTAATTAATGCATTTAACACAAATATTAATGAAGCACTCTAGGCCATCATTATGGTCAGATAAAGTAAGGTGTTATCAAAGAACTGAGCCTTTGCCAATTAACATGCAGTGTGAAGCCAGTAATAAAACTACAAAGACAATTAGGCATGGTCAGTAGAGAACACGTTAGTGGAACTGGATGGTCTGAGAATAAACTGCTGGAAGTGTGTCAGGATATTATCTCCTTATTTGTCAAATTTGGATCTGGGAAATGAGTGGGAAAACTTTCCCTTGAAAACTGCCTATGATGAGAAAATAGAAATGAAAGATAAGCTAATAGCTTATCTAAGAATATTGCACAATCAGCTAGAGACAGGTGTATGAGGAACTTAAAAATGATGATTTTTGAATCACATTAAAAGTTTTTAATTCCCATCAATTAAAACAGAAACTAGAAATGCTGTATGGCAAAACCACTTTTGGAAATTGCATTGGGGGAATATGCTTGTGGTGGCACAAATAGTTTTGAGTAAATAAAAAATCTTTCATGCCTGATTAACAAGGCAAGTACATTGTGTCAGCAGAAGAAGCTTTTGTGGACCCACTCTTTTCATTTTGTATCAAAATAAATAGAGAGGTACCACTGGCCTTTGCCTCCTTTTCATTGTTACCACACAGTTACTTCTGAACTCCATTTATCTGCCTTTCACTGAACCCCTAACAAAACACAGCTTTGCACAGGTTTCTAATTTTAGACATAGAAGTCAGGTATCAATTTAGACTGGTTGGTCACAGCAACTCCATTGACTCTAGAGGAAGCCTAGTTTGACTAAATACTTAATTTCTAAGTAGAAAGGAAAAGAAACCCCACACTAAACTCACCTTCAGTTAAAATAAAATGGGAGAAACTTCTAATCACCACTAGTTCAGCTCAGGACTGAATTGGTGTCATTGAAGAAAGAGTTGCAGCAACTTTTTCTGTTGTCCACCCTGTCCTCCAGTTTTCAGGTTCAATTTAACCACCAGACTGGACCGGGTCTCCAATTGCAGAGTTTGCTGGTGTTACAGACTCTGCCCCAGGTCCTGCACTGGTATTAACCTGCTGAGCTGATTCAAGGTTGTTGTCTTGAGAAAAAAAAGAACCAGATTACCTCAAAAATGGTCACTGCATAGACAATCAAGAATAAGCATAAGAAGAATATTCCTCCTGGCAAACAACAGGCTCATGGAAAGATTATACCAGTGGGAAACCAAGCAGTCGCAGATGAAGTTGTGAATAATTTAGTTTATTAGTTGGTTGGTTTCTTTGTGGTTTTGGGTTTTTTTCATTAGTGCTGCTAAACAGATTGATCTCTGGTCCTGAGGCCAACTGTACAGCATGGCCACACCCGTGAAATTAAACTTCAGCTGGAAACCAGGCAGGGAATGGTCCCCAGACTGTGCTGTAAAGGTGTTTCCAGCAGATAACCAAGGATGTGGCGAGTTCCCTGACACGGGATGTCTTCTACAAGACACACAAGCAGCAGGACCAGATGATCTATGTGCTCTTTCAGCTATTTCAATCAGCAAAACCAATATTTGGGGCAGTGATATATTTCAGTCTTTATTCATTAGTATGTTTCAGCTCTGAATTTTCTTTTGTTAATTGCCTGCCAAAACTTCAGCTGCATCCTATCATTACTCATTCAATTATGATAGAAGATGGATTTTGACTTTTCAGTCTCAGCTGCTGTTAGTAACTTCTGGGTAGCCTTTCTCAGGAGTCTGTAACCTCATCTTTCATAAGCAGCTTCTTGCCACTTACCTGCTTCTTTTGAGTAGTAGATTATGTTTCACTACATAAAACGTTTCCATCAGTCACTTCTGACACACAGATCATCTTGAACTTTGTGCAAAGTGCAGTGAAGGCAGCCTGCCCTCAGGAAGGTCATTAAAAACATGCCATAAAATAACTGCACATAATTCAGATCAGACAAACGTGTCACAGCAACTATCAACAAGGGCCATGAGGGGAGAGCACCAAAGATGAAGCCAAAGCCAGAAGAAGTAAAACACTCATCAGCTTTTGGAGTAAGGTACATTTTTCATTTCATAATTTTGAAATAAGTGTGACAGGATTATGATGTGGCTCTCCTGCAGCTCCTGTGTCATATCTGTCAGCCCCACATTTCAGGGAGTCTTGTCAGGATCAGAGGAAAGCTCAGTGAGGTGAGCATTCCCAGTCTCCAACGTGAAAGGCTGCATCCACTGTAGCTGCTGAATGGCCCCAGGATCAAAGCCCCACCTTGTAGACAGAATAAACAACTACATTATTCAAATGATAATGATGTGTGTCAATCAAGATGATCTGAGTAGTAATAGTAGTAGTAATATAATAATAATAATAATTAATAATAATAATAATAATAATAATATAGGCAGTCTGTTTATATTCCAAAATGCTAAAGCTTTCTTCTAATGTTAGCAGCACTCTGATAATTCTTGGGATGACAAACAAAAGTCTGATTCACTGAATAATATTTAAAGACAATTATATAAAATATGTCTGTTATTTACCATGGAGAATAATGGGCTTTCTTTTATCTCCTCTAAATACCAGTTCAAAGAGAACCTCCATTTTCCTCCTTTCACCTGGTTACAGAATACCCCAAAAGAGTGATAATTCCTTTTATTTTCCAATATCACACTACATCCTTGATTTCTGGTACTCAGGTACCTTGGGGCTATCTTAATGACCCTGTTCAGCCTTCACTTGAGTCAATAACAAAATCCCCATGGACTTCAATAGGGCCGGGATTAATTCCAGACAGCTCTGTTTATTAGCAATATTTTTCCCCTTATTCTATAGGACTTCTTGTATTCCTCCCAAATATGAAGCTTGAAAAGCAATACAGCATGGCTTTTTCCCTTCAAAATAGGTGGTTGCATCCAGGCTGCACAAGAGGAAATATCTCTGACATGTGCTACCCCTTTTTCCCCATGCTTAGGAGACTGTGAGTTAATCCAAGCCAAAACTTTTCCAGGAGCTCTTCTAGCATTGGAAGAGTATAGGAGATCAGTAGAGATTGCACAGCAGTGCTCAAGCTCTTTACTATTTTATTATTCCTTCATGACTCCCCAAAATTCCCATTCTCGAAAATGACAATTACAAAAAAACTGGATTCTCTTTAGGCTCTGAAACCCAGCTGGCTGTTCCCAAATATCTCCAGTCCTACTAAAAACCTGTCCTACAGCCACGGTGTTTGTCCACTACACAGCTGAACAGCAGCCTGGTTCTGGGAGGAATACACACGAGTCCATTTATAATTACTGATCTGATTTCAATGTCTATTACCTGTATATTTCAAAAGTGTGTGTTATCCACACAAAGTTCGGGTTTTTTTTTCCCCTGCATTTCAGTTTCTGCTCTGCAGAGAATCTGTCAGATCATTAAAAGAAGTTGTTCTGATTTCATGCCCATGTTGAAGGGACAATGTGACACAAGGAGTGGAGATGTTTCAGGGTTTTTCTGGTGATTTTTGGTTTTCTTACATGTAACAAATGGGCTTTTTTCTATACCCCATCTGAAATCATGGAAAGGCAATATTTCCAGCAATGTGAAATTTCAAGAATGAGAAAAAAGGGAGAGGAAGGATTTTAATAGCAAGGATCAATCCAGTGTTATAATGGTATCAAAACCAAAGCAGGAGTTCCAGTAACTTCTCACAGCAATTATTAACTAGTGCCTCGAAAGAAGAAAACAAATGTTATGGATAAAAACAAAGGAATAACTTCATCTATGATTGCACAGTATCTTACAATATGACAACTTGGGGAGCTTTCAAAGAAATGATCAGCTGTCTGGAAAATAAATATTTCTTTTTTATAACTTGGTGAAGCATATAAGCTGATTTGTTGCTAAAATTTTCAAAATATGAACAGAAAAATCCACATAATGAGATACTTAACAGTCTGGCATCAGTTCTGTTCTCACTAATGAATTATCTGACTGAGGACTCAACTAATAAAAAAATTAAAGGAGGATAATGTAATTAACACTAATCAATATGGATTTACAGAAAATAAATGCTGTCAAATGAACTTGTTTTTCTTCCTTTTAATGAGATGACAAATTTGATCAAGTTCTAGAGCACATTTAACTTGCAACCACAAGGATGTTGACTACAAATATAACAATCAATCAAAATGTTAAATGCCATAAATGAATATAAATCTATTTGATCCAGAAATGGATGGAGAAGAGAAAATAATGATTAAACATGTAAATTCCTAATAGAGTTCCAGGTTTCATTTCCTGCCCTGCCAATAGTTTATATTCTCATTGATGAGAATAAATAATATCATTGATGATAATGTTTTTAATTTGACTGAGAGATTGGAGAAAAACTGGTTAAGGGAGATAATGTACCATGATCTGGGTTGTTCAACAAGCTGGATGTCAGTAATAACTTATTAACAGATGAAAATGAATTTTTATGTATAAGAAGAAAATAATTTTTTTTTTCTATGAGATGGTGGAGTCTGCTCTGGAAGGCAGCAGGTCTGAAAGGGAATTTTTGGTTGTAGGGGATGATCCACCGAGCATGAGCTTGAACTTGAGGGCAGAAAGCCAAGAGTGTCTTGTGTCTGACTAAAAAAAGGATATAATGTACTTATTCATAAAGATCATGTTGCATCTGTCGCAGGTATGAAGCAACAGCACGTGGAATATGAACCTTATTTCTGACACATCCCTTCCATAAAGCTGTTGGTGAACTGAATAAAGCGATGTGGCACCCCTGGTGTCACCAAAACATCGTCTGAACCTTTACAGAAAATACCTGGGCTCCTGGTGGACACCCAGCAGGACGTGAGCCAGCAACGTGTCCTTCACACAGAGCTGGTGAAATGCTGTCCTGGGATGCTCTGGGGGTGTTGGAAGCAGCTGGCAGGGGATCAGTTGTGGGAGCTCGGGATCCTTGTACCACGGACCAATGTGATTTCGCAAGAGCCATTTATTGTTTACATTACACTATTTTTATACATTTCTGCAGCTGTAGCTCACACGATCGCAGATCCGATTGGATTTCTGTGCTGTCCATGCTCTGCAGGCACCTTTCAGAGAACCTGATTGGTTCCAGTCCAGGATGGCACCGTCCTTCTTTTTATCTGCTTTCTTGCCGTTTTGTTATCCCGTCTTCCAACAGCTTCTTTCCCAATTTAGAACAGTTTACATTTCTGCAGCTTCGACGAATTCTTGAGGTCTCTGCTAAGGTAGCTGAGCATAACTTGGCTGGGGCACCCTGACAGAATTTGAGTGCCTTACAACAATCAGTCCCCTCTGCTCCCACCCGTGTCCAGCTCAAAGCTTCTCAGTGCCAGAGGGACAAGGACAGACTGCAGAGAGACCAGCAAAGGACCCCTGAGATGATTAAAATTCTGCAGCTTCTCTCATGGGCGAGGGCTGAGACAGCTGAGAGAGTTTAGCTTTGAGAAGGCTCAAGGGGGATTTTATCCACATATCTAAATCCCTGAAGGGAGGCTGCAAAGAGAACAGAGCCAGCTCCTGTCAGTGGTGACCAGTGAAAGGAGCAGAGGTCGAGAACTCAGAGGTTCCTCTGAGCAGCAGAAAACAGTTTTTTACTGTGAAGGTGGCCAAGCACTGGCACAGGTTGCCCAGGAAGGTTGTGGACTTCCCTCCTTGGAGCTATTAGAAGTCATCTAGACATGGTCCTTGGCACCAGGGCTGGGTGGCCCTGCTTGAGCAGGGGGGATGGACCAGGTGACCCCCAGAGGTCCCTTCCAAATTCAACCATTCTGTGATTCTGTGAAGTGTAAAATAATCTATCACATGATGAAAGACAAAACGAGCTTAAGTTGTTCATCTTACCAGCAAGGTGATACAGGGAACTGCAAGAGTGAATGGATACACCCAATCAAAAGATTTTACTGTTCAAGGATTCAGCTTCAGTAAAACCCCACAGGGAAAACAGATTTATATCTTTATCAGATAGTGATTAAGAAAGGAACAATTTATTAAGTTAAGCAAAGATTTTATGTCCATGGCCTTAAAAAAAAACAAAAAACAGGACAGTGTTATTATCAGTGCTTCTGCAGGAACACTGTGGCTCATCCAACAGTTGTTCCATGCAGATTTTCTGGCCCATGTTCTGCAGGAGTTACATTAACTGAGCACTTGCAGCTTTTGTTTCCACAAAGCTGTGATCGTCCCACGGTTCCTGGTCTATCTTGTGGCTATTTTCATGACTTGCACAAAATAGATTTGCTGCTCTACTTCAGATTAATTCCATATTCAGAGGATGCACAAGTGGGAACCCCCAGGGAATGAGAGAATCTGACCAAAGAGCAGCACCCTTCATTTGCACAAGAGATCCTACACGGCGTAAGGAATTTTCACATAATAGGGAGCTTTGCTTAATGTTCTTGCTGCTACAACACTGATCCCTTTTATTTTTTGTCAGCCAGGCATTTTCCTGATGTTTCTGTCTCTGGGATGTGATCAAGTCCTTCTTGATTAATTGTGTTCAAGGCCAGGTTGGACAGGGCTTGGAGCAACCTGGTGTGGTGGAAGGTGTCCCTGCCCATGGCAGGGAGTTGGAATGAGATGGATTTTAAAGTCCCTCCTGACCCAAACAATTCTGGGATTCTGTGACTCTATGAACAGTGATTAACAAGGAACCAGGTGAGTCAAAATGGAGCTTCAGTAAAGAAGCTGGTGTGGACAAGGTTATGAACATGGGAGCAATCCAAGTAAGGCTGGGAAAGGGAAGTCTTCTCCAAAATTCCAGTCCTCCTCTCCACTACACTGATTAAGGTCCCTTCATTTATACCCCATATGCTTTTGAGGGTATTTCTGGTTTATGTTTGCACTGAAGTTTTACAGATTCATCATTAACTTAGAAACAATTCTAGTTACAAGATAGGCTTATTAAAAAAAAAAAAAAAAAAGACTGAAACTAGGTTGGTATTCAGGGAACTCTGGCACTGCTCTTGTGATTCCAGCATGTGAGAAAACTTAGTTTAAAGCCCCTGGAAAAAAAATTGGACCCTGAAAAAAAAAATATATGATTACCTTGTCAGAGAAAAACTTGATCACGATGAACCTTAGTAACAAAGACCAATATTGTCAAAATGGAGCAGCAATTTTGAAAGCCATTTTTTTAAGGAGCACTGTCATTTCATCTTTAGGAAAGTACTCTGAAACTCCATAAGCAAACCTGTTTATCAAAGTGCAGATTTTCGTATTTTTTGCATTGTAAGTGCTCTTCTGGTAGCCAAATAAAATCATTAGATGTTCATTTCAAAACTAGGAGTGGGAAAAAAGCTAAAATTTGAATTTTCAAATTTCTCATTTTGATAGTGGAGAACAAAATGTTTAATTTCAGAACTGTTAAAAATTATTCATTTACACTTGCTCATTCTTATGCCTGTTAGGCAGGAAACATTGACTTTTATTGTGCTTCTGCATTTATAATACGAAAGCAATGATATACAATTACCTTAGGATTACAACTCTAAATTGCATGTTTATACTAATATTAATATCATGTTCTATCACTAGAATGAATATTGCATGGAAAGCAGTGAGGATGCAATTAACCTAAATCAAACAAGTTTGTGCCTAATTTTTTAGGCTAAATCTGAATTATTTGCAGTGACTTAACTGGCACAGAGTAGTTTATATCCATATTACTAAACTTTAAGGGGATGAAGGGACTCATTGGTTCCTTGTCAGATATTTCTTTATAGGGGGAAGGGAAGGGAAGGGAAGGGAAGGAAAGGAAAGGAAAGGAAAGGAAAGGAAAGGAAAGGAAAGGAAAGGA
>VZRO01007690.1:504461-516423 GCA_013397915.1 Daphoenositta chrysoptera | reverse complement strand
AAAAAAAAAGAAAAATAAAGAAACCCACCAACTTTCGGGATCAGGTGGGAAAATCTTGCAGAGGTGAAAATCAGGGCGGGTTAGGAGGAACAGCGGCAGGGTTAAGGATCCCGGTCACAAAAATGAAGCCATTGCCTGGAGGGTCATTGATCCCTCTTGGTGGCAAGAGTGAGGGAGTGTGTCTGTGTGTGTACGTGTGGATATCGGTGTGTACATTTGTGTGCATGTGTAATTCTGCAGGATTCTGTAATTCTGCTAATTCGCTCCTCCAAAGCTGATTTATGGCCACTACAAAATGCTCAGTGAGGAGAAATAATACAAAATTACTCTTTTTTTTTTTTTTTTTTGTATGAAAGCAGAGCAACTTAAGAGTAGCAGAGCTCGGTTTCCCTTTAGGTGGCTGGAGCTGAACAAAGACAGCAGCTACTCCTTGGGAAGGAGAGAGGGGAGGCAGAAGTTTCAAGTCATTTCAAGTCAACTAATGTCATTTTGGTGGCCAGCGTGTTTCTTTGATTTGTTGTTACTGTATCGACAAGGAAAATTTAAAGCCACTAATAAGTTTAGGGTTATGTGCGTGTTTATGCTAAGAGAAGTTGGATTTCTTCCAAAAAACCCTTAACTGGAATAGTATGGCTGCAATTATGAATTATACGTATCTGCATTACACATACACACCGAGAGGCGTATAAATAATCCACTTATCTCTTCTGCGTATGAGCGAGCATAAATATTTGTGCTAGATATTAACTTTTCAACTCTTTTGATTGAGTTATGTGAGCGACAAGACCTTGCCGCTCGCAGAGCTGAAGGAAGGCTCGCAAAAAGACGGGGGCTGAGGGGGGAGCTCCTCCTGGTACCGCATGTGGGCGATGCCGAGGGTGCAAGGCTCAGTGTAGTTAGGGTACGGGGTCTCGCTGTAGGTGGTGTGAAGCATTTTGGGGGGCACAAGTGCCCTTGAGCGCCCTGTTAGTGCAGCTTCACCCCCGCGGCGTGTGAGGAGCACCGCGCACTCCGCTCGCAGCAGCGCCAGCCCCTCCCCGGAGCTGGCGTGAGGTTCCAAAGCCGGTGGGGTTGTGCAGTGATGCTAAAATCCGTGTCCAGCGTGCAGCAAGGTGTTCGTTCCCTTCCTCTCCCCTGATTCCCTTACAAACCAACAGTTTGCCTCCAGAGAGCTCCCTCCTTTTGCAAGACGCTGTTTGTGATGGAGTTTTATCGCCGGGTTTTTTTTTGGTTTGTTTTTGTTTTTTTTTTTTTTTTCCCTTCCTGCCTGCAGCCAGGCTTTGGCGTAGCTGCTCCTGCATGGCCAGGAACAGGAACGCTCCGGTCGGTCCCGGCCCGCGCTGCCCGAACGCTGCCTGGGAGGACCCTGCCCGGCCCGGGAACTCCCCCCTCCAGGCTCTGTCAGTGCTCTCGCCTTCATTAACAGGTTTGATGATTAACGAGAAGCATTGGAAAGCGGGAGATGACGTTGGAAAGCAACTCCCGATAGTTAAAAATAACGTGGTCCTGGAGTTATTAGACATACCTGCGTGTAGGAAATCTTCCCCCTCGTCCTTCGGGCGATGCTTTAAAGGGTTTAGCGCTTTATTCTAGAGGGGCTGAGCTATAATCTGGTGGAATCCCTCTAGAGTCTGAGGGTTTTTTTTCCCCCTCCTCTTTTCGTCCTTTCTTCAGCTACTGTCTTCTTCTTGTGGCACGAAGTACATCAGTAGGAGGTGGATGACACAAACCTCTGTAGGCAAGAAACCTGAAACCAGGCAGGCAGGAGAAGTGAATTAGAATTAGAGTTAGAATAATAATTATTTTGTTCACAGAAAAAGTTGCCATTAGTTGTTTTCTTTCCACCGGGCAGACAGGAGTTCTTGTTGCCTGATGGTCAGTCAAAAATGCAGATTGTTAAATCGCCATCGGGCTAAATGCAGTTATCTCCATAATTTTACAGATGTGATAACTGTGATAATTATGCAAGGGCTCTGTGTGTGGATAAAGTGTGTCCATAACGTCCCACAAAGAACGAACATTAACGTCAACAATATATCCACATCTGTGAAATTTTGGACAATGATCTGAGGTATTGGAACAGGGATGGTTTCTCTGCTCTTAAGAGAAGCTTGGGTCCTTAGTCTTTCAGGCTTTGACCATTTTTCTTTGGCCAAGTAATTTTAAAGCTCTGTGTGTGTGTGGTGGGTGTGTGTGTGGACTCTTCCCTCCGTTCTGCAGAAGCAGCTGATGGGTACAGACCGGCACGAGTGCAGTGTAGCAAAGACAAATCTCATCAGCTCAAAATCTGTCCCATCCACTTCTGTCCCCAAAATAGGGCTGGTGGGGGAAAACACACGAGTGGAGCCTGTCCCTGAGGTGGAAGGGGTGCTATGGAGCCTGTCCCTGAGGTGGAAGGGATGATAAGAGGTTTCCAAACACGGCTCTAAGGAGCTGGTGTCTCCCAGGGGAGCGCTGGGCTCCGCCCGGTGTCCCGGCGGGTCGGAGCCAGCCCAGCCCGGGGCTGGCAGTGCCCGAAAGTGTTAATTAATCCCCGTCTCGTTCCCTCCAGGTGAGGCCGTTCATTTAGCTCGGGATTTTGGGTACATCTGTGAAACGGAGTTCCCAGCCAAAGCTGTTTCTGAGTACCTGAACAGACAGCACACGGACCCCAGCGACCTCCACTCCAGGAAAAACATGCTGCTTGCTACAAAGTGAGTGCCAAGTTAACCAGCCCCCTTCTGCCCTTCCCGGAGAAAACCCTCCCTCTCCTCAAACTCTTCCTCTGAGCCCTCTTGGAAAGCAGCCGGATTTTCCAGGCTCTAAATTCCAACAGCCCCGCGGGGAGGAAGGATGCTCGAATTGCCCCAAGGAGCTCTGCATCCCTCTGCGCCGGGGCTCCTGCCAGCAGACCCTGCCCCTAAAGAGGTTGTAGGCGATGCTCCCCTAGATATTGTACATCACTTCCAAACCAAGCCCAGTTAAATAATTTTTTATGTAAAGTGGACCAAAAATTTATATTTTCCTTCCACAGTGTGTCTGTCTGTCCCTCCTGCTGCTCACACACACCTGTCTGTCTGCTACCAAATTGCAATGATTTTCCCATATGATTTAATTTAAAAATATATTTATAAAAAAGAGGGGGAAAAAATAAAGAAAAATAAAATAAAAGCCCACCACCATGCACTGCTAATGGTGCTAATTTGGCCCCCCCAACCCACCTCTCTCTTGGGACTTCCTCGGTGGGTGTGATGTATGTGATGATTTACACCAGGCTGTGCCTCCCAGGCTACTCACTGAGTGCTTCATGGTTTGCTCGGGAACTCGGCAGTGGGTGCTGAGTGTTCACACATCTTCGTCTGTCAGGCAAAAAAGGGAGGGAAAAAAAAGAAAAGAAAGAAAAATTCCAGCCCAAACAGCTCTCATTTATTTCATGCTCTGGGATGTGGCTTGCCTCCAATGACAGTGTAATTTAAAGAAATATATGGAGGGTTGAAAAATCATTTGCTCAAATTTGTCCAGATGTTTTTTAGACGTGATTGGAATTTGATTGCCCTTTTCCGCAGGGTCAGAAGATATTAATGTCCCAGAACTTTAATTGCTCGCAGACCCTGCTTTGCTCTTTGAAGATGTAAAATGTTGGACTCATTACTGTTTGTTCTCCAAATTCAAAGTTTCCTCTCTTGCACTTTCCTAATGGATAATACACATAGAAGTAGACCTTTATCTTTCCCCACCCTCTGAAACCTTTAACCCACTGGGAATTTCAGAGAATTTCAGAGGATGAGAGCTGAATGTCTTTTTTAAGGGTTTCTTTTTTCCCTTTTTAAATTTTTTTCAGTTCTGGTCTTTTTTATCTCTGGTCCCTGGGTAGGCACCTGTCTTAAAAAACCGATTCCTTTGGGAACCCTTAAAGAAACTATTCCTGTGGGAACCCCACCAGCCTCCAGGGTTTCTATGTTACCCAGGCACCTGTTGACTTGAAGGTCTTTTGGACCAGAGTATTTCAAAAGAGAGTGCTTTGTGTGTGTGAATTCATTAGAAAAATCAAATCTGATTTTTCAAAGGTGCAGACAAACAACCACGAGCCTGGTGTCAACTCTGATGTGTTGATTGGGTTGTCACCCCCCAGAATAAAATGGGAAGTGCTCGCTTTGCTCCTCATGCCATGAATAAGCCAGCCTGGTGTTCCAAAATCCTGATTTTTGTCAATAAGGTGGCCCAGCTGGAGCAGTCTCAGAGGAGCTCTGTTTGAGCCCTTCCCTGCAGCAGGTCCCTGTGCCACCTGGCAGCTCTGAGTGCACGGCTGTGCTTCCTTTAGGGACAGCCTTGGTGGGAGCTGCTCTGAGCCGGGCTCAGGCCTCCAGGAGGATGGTGCTTGGCAGATCCAGGGCACAGCTCCCTTTCAGCCTGGTTGTTTCTGAAGCCACCAAGCAGGGCTGAGTTTTCACAGTGCTTCAGAAGCATCCTTGTGACCACTGGAGAGATTTTAACCTCCAGAACTGGTGTTATCCCCTGAAAAGCATCATTCTGATGCCATAATGACTTTTTTGTGTTTTCCTTATACCCCTTTTGTATGCCTTTGTGGCCTTTTGTATTCTTGGTGTTTCTTTTAGCCTACATTCCTAGACTTAATGTTTTGTTGAGTTAGGAGACTGAACATCTTGGAGGCCTCAGACACCAAGGTCCTCTCTGGAACACATTTTGTAAACTCAAAGGTAGCTCTGGCCAGGGGAGGGTTCTAGGGGGAGGGAGGGGGTTGACTGGGGCTATAATTCTGTAGCCCATCTATCGTGGGTGTGCATTTTGGGGTGTGCATTTGGGGTGTGCATTTTGAGGTGGACATTTCGATGTGCATGTTAGGAGTGTTCCACCTGGACAGAGTGAACCAGGGATCCTTTAAATAAACACCGAGGTAAAAAAAAAAACCCTTTTTCCCTTCTAACCATGTTTGGCTCTGATTTTAAAAAGAGGGATAAGGCATCATTCTGAGCAGGGAGATGCTGGCTCACCAGGGCTGGTCCCCAAGGGCTCTTGGGGAAAAAGATGGTGGCAAAAAGGTCCCATCCCATGTCTTGGGATCAATTTTGGCCTGGATGAGCCAATTGCTGGATGAGCCTGACCACTCTTCTCTCCCTCTCTTTGCCTTTCTCTCTTCCGTGCAGGCAACTTTGTAAAGAATTTACAGATCTCTTGGCCCAGGACAGGACGCCCATTGGAAACAGCCGGCCCACCCCTATTTTGGAACCGGGCATTCAGAGCTGCTTGACTCACTTCAGCCTCATCACTCACGGCTTTGGGGCCCCCGCTATCTGCGCTGCCCTCACGGCCCTCCAAAACTACCTGACTGAAGCTCTCAAAGGCATGGACAAGATGTTCTTGAACAACAACACTGCTAACAGGCACACATCTGGCGAAGGACCAGGTAGTAAAACTGGAGACAAGGAAGAGTGGAACAGAAAATGAGAGAGAGAAAGAGAGAGAGAAAGAGAGAGAGAGAGAGAGGAAAAAAATTAGAATGAAAGAAAGGAAAAGAAAACAAAAAGTTAAATAAATAAAAGGAGAAAAGAGAGATAATCTTTTAAACAAAACCGTCTTAATTTTAGCTTTAAAAATACTGGATTGGGCTTTGGAAGAATTCTATTAGGTAGGACAAAATGATAATAATAATAAAATAAAAATAATAATAATAAAAGAAAGACAATAATTTAAGATCAGAGGAGCACAATGGCGCAAGACCAGTGGTTCAGAGTCTCTTGCCAGGAACATGTGAAGACAACCACCAGGATTTTTTTTTTTCCCACTTCTGTTCTTTCACATTTTTTAAATAATGATTGGGGGAGGGAGGGGAATATAATAATAATTAATAATAATAATAAAAGAAAGAAATGAATAACTTATTGGAAGAAATCGGAGAAACATTTTTGGTGTCAGTGCTTTGATTTCTTGAGCTGCACGGTCTGTCTTGCTATTATTTTTATTTTATTCTTTTTTTTGTTGTTGTTTTGAACAATGTCCTGTCTCCACCTAGACTAAAACGATCTTCCAGAGTTTTCCTTTTTGAGCAACCCCACGGCCTCATTCCCCTCAACTCTTCCCACCTCATCTCACCACCCTGGTTCTGTCTAGACTAGGAAAGGAGGGGAGCTCCCAGACCCCTCACCAAGCCATCAACACCAGCTGCATTCATGGCAGCATCTTAACTTTGGGTTAAGAAGCCCTTAAGAAGAAGTCCCACCAGAAGGGACATTTGGGGTCACCGTGGCTCAGTTGAATTAACCGAGTCTATTTTTTAAGGACTATTTTGTGGGGTTTTTTCCTGGTCTAGACAGAGTCTGTGTTTAGATTGCCACGTTTACAAGTGTGTCTGGGTGCGTGTGTGCTCTGTGTGTGCATCTGTGCATGTGCACACCCCGCTCCCTCGGGGGCGCGTGGCTCCTCTGGATGGTTGTGGATATATATGTATATATGTGGATATATACATATATATATATATACATAAAATATGTGTGCGTAGCCACGCGTATCGATGCATGCAAACATACCTTTGTAATTTAGTAATTTTGTCTTTGATGGTAAAATGCCTTGTCTATAATGGGTTGCAAAATTTTGGAAGTAAGGTCTGGTAAAATGTCAGCGCTGTCTGATTTCTTAGTTTTCTGAGATCTCCTCTTTTTCTCTAGGGAGTTTTATATTCCTAACTATGCCAATATTTCAGTCCTTAATTTCCTTGACTAGTGTGTGTGAGAGAGATCTTCCCCCATTTTTAAAGAACTGTTAACAACAACAAAAAATGAGTGATATGAGTATGTAATTCTTTCTCAGGAGTATGCACTATTTTATTTTCTTCTGTTTCCTAAAGCTTTGCCCGCTTGGCTTATGAGCTTCTTCAAAGAGGACTAGAGATCCCTACACAATATATCAGGTACAGAGAAAAAAAATCCACAATTCTGATATTCTGATACTGCTTTTTTTGCTTTTTTTGCTTTTTCAAATCAAAGCCAGTTGTTACCGAATTCTGTAGGTGCACTTCTTTAAAGAAGCTCAAAGGGAATAATTTGAATGAGATAAAAATATAAGTTGAAATCGAGGTGTACTGTTGCAAAGAAAATAAGAGCTGTGTTGAATGTTACCGCACTTGCTTGGCACTAGGGTTTTGTACCCAGGGAGGAAAGAGTTGCCATGTGAGCTGGCTCCTCGTGATGGGAGTGGGGAGGGTTTGCCAGGGAATATCCTGATTTCTGAGCTCAGTCTGAGGAAATCTGTTTCTCTTAGAAAGCTTTTTTTTCAAAAAAAAAAAAAAATGTCTTGTGACTCTTGCTTTACAACAAGTCGGTGTGGTAAGGGGGGCAAAAACTTCTTAACTCCAATGTTTTTCTTGGTGGTTTGGTGTCTGACAGGATGTCTTATGCATATGATTTGGGTGGTGGGGGTGAAGGGGAAGTCTTATTTCTTTCCTCTCTTTTTTTTTTTTTTTTTTTACATACATTTCTGTGTCTTCTCTGGTAAAAATAACGCTGAAGTGTAAGGATGTGAATTTCTGTTTGGATCCTGCCGTGTCGGGTAATTGCATGTGTTTCTCAGTGGGGTAGGGCTCGTGCACTAACACATCTTTTCGCTTATGTCAGAACTGGGTGTGGGTAAATCTCCTGGAGTCACTGGCAAAATTCCAGTGGGGTCAGGCCTCCCCCCAGGATCCCTGTGAGAGCTGCAGGGCTCAGTCCCACCATGCCAAGCAGGCACACCTGAACTCAAAACAAGAGAGAGAGAGAAGCCTTAGCCCTTCTTTAATTTTGAGATACCTTCCAAAGTGGATAGTGAGGGAGAAATAATTCAGCCATACTCCCAGCGTCCCTCAATGAATTGTTCTCAAAAGGAAAGAGCAAACAATCCTCTTGTCACCCTTAGTGCCCTTGTTTCTCTGAGACACAGTTACAGCTGAGAGCCTGCTCTGCTTTTCAAATCTTCATGCAGCCAAGTCTCAGCTCTTGTTCTCTAGCTGGGATTTGGGCACATGTGGCAATAGAAATCCAGGGATCATCCAGCCCCAAGGAGCACTGACCCCTCCCGAGCTGCTCCTTGCTCAGGTGCCTTTGGTTCTTCTGGGGCAGAGAGCTGTGAGGCTCTCCTGTGAGAACACGGGGAAACTGAGGCAGGCAGCTTTCTCCGTGGGCTGCTGGGATGAGTTGGAGGCAGTTTGAGACCCTGGCATGTCCCTGCCAGTGGATTTGGTTGTGGCAGGGATTGTCACATCCCTGTGGATGTCAGCAGAGGAGGTGTGGTGGTCAAATCATGGATCCCCCACCAGCAGGCTGGGGACCCCCTGATTGAAAAGCAACCCTCAGGCAGCCCCCAATTCTCCAAATCCTACCCCTTGCCAACCACCCCAAAATTCATCTGGCCTCTGGGGAAGGACAATCCAGGCTCCAGTGGAGGGCACGGCCCAGCAGTGATGCACAGGAAAGGGAAAGAGGGGATCTGGGGAGGAACAAATGCCAGCACAGCTCCCTTCTCTGCCTGTTGGGAACATCCTGTTTGTTGGGGCAGAGCACCAAGTGTTGGGTGTTGCCTTGTTTGCCCCTGCAAACAGGATTTGTGAGGAGCCTGTGGGTCCAGCCCTCCAGCATCACCCAGCCCAGCGGGGCTTTGGGGTGTGGGGAGACCCTAAATTAGCTCTCAGTCTTCCACTTCCCCAGCTGCACGTGCAGAGCCATGGGAACCTCTTCCCTTCCACCCCAGAGCTTCCAGCTGAAGGTTTTGGGGGCATATTGGGCTTTTCCTTGTCTTTGGGGAAATGTGGAGGATGCTCCTTTTAGCTGCAGAGGACAGTATCCCACCACCTCTGTGGGTTAATGGGGAGAGGGAGCCCTTGGAACTTCTTGTGGAAAGACCTGCTCAGACGTGTGAGGGCCTAATCCTGCTAAAATTTCCCCTAGGTACAGGTTTGGTCACCTGGACCACAACCTAAACCTTGAGCAGGTTGAGGGAAGAGTTTCAGTCTGTCCCTCGTGCCTTCTGCCTGGAGGAGACAAACTGCAAATGCCAGGCTGAACATTGTTCAGGTGAAATAAAGCCAAATTCCCATTGATTGCAGGGGGATGCCCTCCCCCCATTTGCTCCCCAAAGTGTGGAGACAAAATTCATGAGGTTTATGATTTAATGCAATCAGGCAGAAAACACAGGATAGGAGTAGCTCTCTCTGTCCTTCCCCCTAGCCTGGTGTTGGTCCCAGAGGGAATTATCCATTTCTTGGTGTCTCCTATCTGTGCTGAGTACAGAGGTCCCCTCCAAATTAAACTCATCCCCCCCCAGAAGGTATTTTCTTGCTCCCCTCCACTTTCCCAGCCTGACTACTTTTGTTGGCGGGGCACCTCAGACGTTTATCTGATAATTGAGTTATTAAAAGATTTGGTTTCCTCGGGATCATAAATCAATAAACAGGAGGATTAACACGGCAGCTTTGCTTTGTAACTCAAGGGAAAAGTTTGAGGAGAGACCGTGAAAAGTTTGTTTTCAAACCAAACAGGTGGGTTGCTGTAAATTTTATTTCATTCTTAGTCTCACTTTTTTTTTTTTAATAACAATTCTTTATTTGCCGTTGGAAAGATCTTTATTTTCGTATGCTCCCTGACTCTTTTTTTTCCTGGTTGTTATTCACACAAGATGTGATGGAAACAAGAAGCCAATTTTATGGGAATCCTTTTACAACCCGATGGTTTCTTTAAAATCGGGTCGTGTCTTGTCCCACCTAATAGAAATTCTCTGTGAGAAGCTGTTTAAAGTCCCTTTGCATCCCAGACCAATCTCTCCCCAAATCCCCAAATTTGCATTTGGGGCTGGGAGGGAGGGGGGGAAGGATGGTTTTAAGACCTTTAGCTGTGCCCAAAGGGCTTATTCCCTTCCCCTGCTCCTCTCTTTCTGACCGGTTTATCACACAGACCTGTCCGGCTCTGTTTTAATACATTTCTCGGAGAATTTGGTGCTTGTTTCAGCTGCCGTAAGCATTTACCAGATCGATCCAGACAACCTCCCCCTCCCCTCCGGCTTCCCTGTGTGAGAGAGACCGTAGGCTTTTTACAAATAGTATATTTTCTTATACAAAGGGAAAAAAAAATAAAAGAAAACATCCCCAAACACACTGGCAAACGCCTGAACATTTCGAGAGAGACGAAACACTGTGTGCCAGCGAGAAATAAAGGCAAAAAAAAAAAAAGACCCAAACAAGCGCAAAGCTCTGAAAAAGCGAATGAGAAACTGAAAAGATGAAAGAAAACAAAGAATAAAAAATTCTCCTTTTATGCCCCAAACAATCCCTTTCACCTCCTCTTCTTGAAAAATCTGACCATGCAGTGAGAAATATCAGTTTATCGACTCTTCCTGAGAAGAAATGCGGAGAGGCATTCAGTATTGAGTTTGTATATATTTATTTATGCTTAATTTAACGGGAATGTGTAAATATGGCGAGCAAGTAGTTTTTGGGTTATTTATCTGTGACTCTATACCTCTGTGAATGGGTGGGGGAATTTAAAAACGAAAAGTATAAAAAAAAAAACAAACAAAAAAGAAAGAAAAAATAAAACCGAAAAAAAAAAATCCCGCTTGACTAGATAGTATCCTATCTGAATCTTTTCTGTTCTTTATAGACAAGCTGTTATGGTAATGGGTAGAAATTGGTTTCTTGTCCAGTGATGACCTGATTTACATAAATAATAAGAATAAGAATAAAAAAAAAAGAGATTGTTGTGTTTTGTTGTATTTTCCTCTTCAGTTTTTTTGAATGTTGGTGCTGCTTCGATTCTGCAGACGGATTTACTTATAACGCCAAGAAGTCTCTATTTTCCCAGTCTAGGCTTTGGGGAAATTCAGGACATGTCTCTACATTGAAAACAAAAAAAAAAAAAAAAAAAAAAAAAAAAGACAATAAATATTGCTTCTCAGAAATGTTGGTATTTTATTTCTGTCTGACTCAAAAGTGTCCATATTTTTTCCCACTCTTACCTCTTCATTCTAAGCAGACCTATAATAAACCTCATGTCATGTTAACGTGAGCTTTTGTTTCATTTTGCTTTAACCAGCTGAATTTGGAGTAAATGTTTTTCTTTCTAAAGTATGAGCCGTTAAAAGAAAATTTTATGTAAGCCTGCAACATCAGCAAACTTTTTTCCCTCCCACTGCTGTGTTACTGTCACTGTACATTTCGCTTATGCATACCTGGATGTGTGTAAATAGATGTGTATTTATATATATTCTTATATAGAGATCGGGAGTGATGTTCCTATTCACAATGCGGGTTTATTTTCTACCTTTGGGTCTACACTGGCAGCACCAGCAATTAGCAGAAGGAAATATTCAAACGAAAACTTCTTTCTCCCCCTTTCCCCTTCCCTTCGCCTCCGTTCCCAAATCGGCTTTATTTAGGTTTGTAATCGCCGCAGAGCTGAGGGGAGATCCGGATCCCCAGGGCGAACCCGGAGCCACTCCGGAGTGACTCGGGGTTTACCCTGAGGTTGGGGAAAGGAGGAGGGGGAGCAGATTAGGGCCTCAGGATTTTTTAATTAATTGTTTTTTACTGGTATTATAGAAAACACCNTGTTTTTTTTAAAAAATCCTTTTTTTTTTTTTTTTTTTCCCCCCTTTTTTTTCTTTTTTTTTTTTTTTTTTTCCTGGAAAGGACTGTCAGTTTAACGCTGCGCACAGTCACCCTGAAAACAAACACACACGTGTGCTCCAACGGAGCCCTGAGGGTGGAAAACCGGTTTAAAGCCTGGCTTTTACTGCGGTGAACTCTTTCAGTTAAATACCCGGTTTGAAGGCTCGCCTGGGCTGGGGTTTATCTGTTGGTTTTTAGAGAGAGCGGTCAGTGGTTGGAGAGGTGCAGGTGCCCTGACAGGCGGTGCATCGGTTTTTGCAACTTAATATTTCTCTCGGAGGGGATGGGGGAATAGCAAAAAATAAATCCATCCCCACCTCCATCTCCCAAACT
>VZRO01007690.1:430418-501990 GCA_013397915.1 Daphoenositta chrysoptera | reverse complement strand
AAAAAAAGCCCCAAACCACCCAAATCTAACGTTTGCAAGGTGTTTTTGATACAAAGTCAAACACTGGAACTCCACGGTTCCCCAGCATGGGGAAGTGCTGTGGTGGTGATTATTAGTCCTGTTAAGTACACAGCCAAATCGCCTGCATCTCCTGATAACGTGAGAGGAGGATGCTTTCCTCAGGTCCGGAGGAACATTTCCTTTAAAACAAAAACCTTTGGTTCCGTCCAGGTGATAGAACAGTGCGTGTTGAGCTTTACTAAGAACAGTCTCTGCAGTTGCAATTGTATCCATAGTTTTACTCGTTTTTAAAACACCGATGTGAATTAAATGCTTGTGGGCATTTATTTTCCTTATAAAAATCCGTCAAAGTGCCAGGGAAGATGTTTTGCCTCATGGAATCAGCACTAACAATAGTTTATCTCCGTGCACAAAGCATCACCTGGCAGGTTTTTTTTTTGTTCCTGTGAAACTCCCAGTAACTTAACCGAAAGCTGCAGGTTTCCCAAAAAGCTGTGGGCAACGACGGGGATGAGATCAGCCCCGGTCACCCCTAAATTCTGCTTTATTCCAGTGCAGAGTGGGACCTGCTTTGGCTGGGAAAAAGGGAGCCTGTTTCCAGCTCTGCATGGAAAATCACAGTACAATAACTGGTAATGATGGGAAGAGGGTGGAGGGTGGTGGTGGAAGAACTGCAAATGGGGCTAGAAAACATTTTTTTGGCTAAATGGTTTTCACGGAAACAGTCTGGAGTAAAAAACGCATTTTAAATTGGCGAGCTGTAAGGAGCGAAGCCAAATACTTGACAACGAAAAGTTCTGGATTTTGATATTAAGGTGAGACGGTGAATGTGAGAGGTGGAGAAATAAAGTAACCACGGGCTCTAACCTGCCCCAGAGCCGCCTGTTCATCCCCGCACTCACACAACGCCGTTCCGTCAGATGAAAGCACACTGAGAAAAAGAAGGAGAGTCTTGTTAAACCCTTCCAATCCTGCTTTCCCGGGACCTTGCCACCGCCTGGAGGCTTTTCCCTGTGCCCGGCAGCTGGGGGAGGACGGGGGCGATGGCCGAGGCAGGGCAGGGACCTCCTTCTCCTTACGCTTCACAGGTTCCTCTAAACTTTAACTTAGGAGTGACATGAGACGAGCGAAAGTAACTGAGCCCCGACCTGAAAACTCGCATTTTGGAAAGAGATTTCTGCTCGTTTCTTTTATTTTATTTTTAATATGTGTATTGCGTTTTTGCTCATTCTCCTTGTTCTGGCTTAGGAAGTTTGGGCTTGTTTGGAAAGTTTGGGACGAATAACCATTAAAAAAAAAAAAAAAAAAAAAAGTGAGTTGGTTACAGAGTTTCCCTTCTGGATAAAAGGTGATAATTGTAGCGGTTTTCTCGCTGGTGTGGAGCAATACCAGCACCCCACAGAAACACCCTGGGCTGGGGTGCAGTTCCGGGTGTGGGAGCTTTTTTCCCCTTCTCCAGAGGTAAAAATAGTGCCTGTGTGTTTGTGTGCATCCATGTGCTTGTCGTACTGACCTGCGGGAAATATTTCACAGCTACTTATTTCTCCCGATGCAGAAAATGAAGGGTACGGGGTTATTAAAATGAAAGATTCAGGGTTGTTTTCTCCTTTCCGCACTTGCTTTTTCCATCTCTCCGTTTCTGTGCCCTATCCCGTGCAGGCAGAGCCTTTCACAGGCTCTTTTACTTGCCCCAAACACCTGACACACGGCTCCGGGAGGCTCTTTCTGCAATTTGGGCTCCAAGCCCTGCCAGGAGGGATGGCCCCGGTCTGAAACACGCTCGGACAGGGCTGAGGGAAGACAAGAATTGACAGGGATGGGGAAGGGGGGAAGTTTGGGTTAACCCCAGTGATAGCCAGGGTCAAGGTAATCCTGACTAGGCAATAATAATAATAATAATAATAATAATAATNTCAAGGTAATCCTGACTAGGCAATAATAATAATAATAATAATAATAATAATAATAATAATAATAGTGTCATCACCGATATAATAATAAAAAAGTCGGGAGGAGAAGAGGGAGGAAGAGCTAAGAAGGACCTTATCCTTTTCCCAGCCTCATCACGATCTCCTTCAACCCTGCAACCCTCTCCCCTTTCCGGGGGGGTCTGCACAACCCCAAAGCGACCCCTTCTCCCCTCCACGCGGGGTGATGAGGAGATTGCCCTCCCCGCTCTGCTTCCCCGACTTCCCCCCTTCCCCTCGCCCCCTTCCCAACATCCTGTCAAGCAATAGGCTGTAAAATAGTTATCCAGCCCAGCACACAGGCAAGTGCCGTTTGAGAGTAATTTCTGCCCCGAGCACTTGGCCGGGGGCAAAGCAAGCGTGCTCTCTAACTGATCAACCTGGATATTTCATTATTCATTAATTTACTGTTTAACCAAATCCCACTCATTATCAGAGGCAACGCTTGGCAGAGCCCAGCGAACAGTAGCAGTTGGTGTCAGGCGTGGAGAATTGGCCCATTTGATCCTGGGCTGTTTTATTATTCAACACCACTGACTGAGAAAAAGGCCCATGAATAATAAAGAGCCAAAGCGTGTTTGAACTGAGAAGCATGACACAGCCTTACAAAACTGCAGTTAGGAAATTAAAGGCGAGGTGGCCCAGGCTTTGCATTTTTTATTCTCACTGTGGGCACAGGCACTGGGATTCCACATTTTTGTTGCTCCTGTGTTTATTGTTGTCGCTGCTACTATTTTCCCACAAGCTGTTTGGGAGGTGTGAACCCAAAATGTGGATTGGGATCTTTTTCATTGCAAAGTTGCTCTCCCTGCTCTATCCTGATCATCATTTTGGTTTTAACAATGGCAAATGCTGTGCTGCATGATTTTTCTCTCTTCCTTTACTCCATAGGAAATACAAACACTACAAACATCACCTCTGGATCATTTTGGGTGTAAATCCACAAAAACACTCTCAAACAGAGGGTTAGCTGAGCACTGGGATGCCAGTGGTGCCACAGAAACTCTACTGAGATCCCGATGACCCTCATGGCGGGGTCTAGTCTTTCAGAATCAAGCCTCCAGAAAAATATTACTCTGAAAGCATTTTTCCCTATTTTGATAAAAAATCAAAATAGGCAGTGATTGATCATTAGCTGAAAAGCGGAATACATCTCTTAGAGAGTGACAACATTTAACATTTTTTTTCATGTTCCTAGCAAATGATTTAATTGTAATCCTCACTGTCACCATAAAGCTTTTCACTCTTCTGAACTTAGATCTTTGCCCTTTGGCCCTAATCCTTGCCTTAAGTATGGCAGAAGCTCACAGGTGTTACCTCAGTTACATTAGGGTCCAATTGGGTTTTCCAAAACGCTTCCATTTTTGTAGGATTTGTAAGAGTGGTGACTATGAAGTGGTGGCATTTAGCATGGCTTTCAAAAAAATGGTGGTTAAAACATGCGGTCCTGAAAAAGAATGAGGAGCAAACAGCCAACAGAAGCTTGGAAAAATGTTGACCAAAATATCTCTGACTTATAAAAGTCATACAAGAACATTGGAGCAAGAAAACTTATCAGAAGCACAATAATCACAGGAGTGAACCTGGAGAATTTCAGAGCAGCCTTGCCTGAATCTCACCCTCTTCAAATGAGAGAGTTTTGCAAGGCATTTGGACAAAATATTATTTCTGTGTTGCCACAGTGTTCTTTGTTGATTATAACAATGCTGTGGTTAAATACTTTCTAATTTTTCTATGTTGCATCATCTTTCTGTTAGAAATAGCATCTTTAAAGTCATCAGGTTGTGGCAAAAATTCGGCTTTTAATCTTTCCACGAGGAGATGGCAGGATGCACTTAGCCCTTCATATTTTTCTAACCTCCTTCTGTTGACTTTGCCAAGAATTATGGTAGGAGCAGTCATGGTATTTTAGTCCTCCCTGCATGGAATGATGGGCAGAACACACAGTGGTGGGAGTGGAAAGGGGGTGCCATCCCCATGACACTGACACTGGTGTGACCCCCCCCCTTTGTGGTTTGCATCTCTTCAGACCTGGACAGTGCTGAAGATGTTTGGATGATGAAAAGAGATTGTTCACTGTTTGTGTCCCTCCCCATCTTCTCTCTCATCTGCTCTCCAGCCCCTCTGAGACACACAGAACTGGGATTTCTGATGGGTGGTAGACGTGCAGGGAATGACAACCACAATGCCAAGTGCAGGTTATCTGCACATATCAGTTCTGGTCAGGATCAACAAAAACCTCCTAAACGATTTAGAGTTACTTGGTGTGGATCAATTGTTTATTTAATAAAAAAGTGGCCAATTCAACCCCACTCCACATGGCTTGTTTTATTTGTGGCCTGGCTTCCTGCAAAGGCATTTTTAAACAGGCCATGTGTATCCTATTGTGGTGGCAGGCACTTATCCATAGACTCTGTCTCGTCCTGCAGGGGTTTTTTTAGGTTTTAGGTTTTGGTTTTGTTATTTTTCTTTTTTTTTTTAATTCTTATTTTTCCTTTCCCTCACCACCTGCCACCACTTCTAGGAGTGAATTTTGTTGGGATCTTGTCTTGATTAATAAAAACTCAGGTCCAAGTCTCTGTCAGGAATATACAATTGGAAATTTGGCTTCTTAGTCAGAGCTTTTCCTTATCTTCCTAAATCAAAACCTGCTTTAGAAATTACTTCAGATTCTCAGAGCTTCCTCTTAAGTCTGGTTCAGACTGTCTGTGGGTTTTAAATACTGAAAAAAATAATGTGATGTCTGTGCATGTGGGTGCACATGAGTTGGTACAGATGAACCTTATCTGTTTATGCCTCTAAAGTGTCTGTACACAACGTTTTTTCCTATCCTCTTTTCTGACTGATCTTTTATCAATATTCACAGCTGTGGTTAGTGTTCCTGGAACTGAATGCCTCCATTGAAACCAGCCCCTTTGCTTCCCAGATTTCTTGTTAACGTTTGTGTGGTGGTTGTTAATGTTTGTCTGAGGTGGGTCTTGTCTTCATGAAGACATGATGGGGTTAAGGGCGAGGTCATAAAAGCAAGGAATCATGGAATGGTTTGGGTTGGAAGCAGCCTTGAAGGTTATGTCATTCCAACTCTCCTGCCACGGGCTGGGAACGTTCCACCAGACCCCTTTACTGGGAGCCCCATCCAGCCTGGCCTTGGGCACCTCCAGGTCTGTGGTCACTGAAACACTTTGTGGACCCCAGCCCCTGACTTAGCTGTGTCTTTAAGCCAGGTTTTCCCCTAAAGGGGGAGTGATTTTAAAGAAACTTTCAGCACTCTCTGCTTTAAGATAGTTTATTAAGTCTTATCAGAGAAGTAAGGTCACCAGCGTGATCCAGACACAGCATAAAGCAGAGAATGTTGAGAATGCTTCTTATCAAGATAACACGGTCTTTTTAAAGGTAAATCATCCAATTAAAACTAAAAATGAAAGATATTTTCACTTTTCTACCAATGTTAGACAAATACTTTTGTCACGTATACAGGAACTGTGGAATTTTTCATCCAATAATTTTTAGACATTTTCTACTGAAGAATATGGCATACTAGAAGAAGAAGAAGAAAGTCTAGAAACGATAACAATCCTCCATCTTGGAGTTTTTGCTTTTTATCTATTTGCTACATTAATAAACCCAAAAACTTCAGATTTTTCACCCTGTGATAACCTTACATAATACTCTATTATTTAGTTCTCACTGAAGTAGATTCTAGTTCTTCCCAAAGAGTTGACAGTTTTCTCCATGGATAAAGGTCAAAGACAGTGTTGTCCAGGGGGGTAGAACCCTTCAAAACAGGCAGGGAAATATTCTCTGCATTCCGGGCTCCCACACACTTTTGTTGATGTTGGGTGAAGAAGGATTTCACCCGTGCATCACCAGCTGCTCAGGAAGGCCATGCAGAGGGGATTATTTATGTGGATCACCTCAGGTGCCTACAGACTGCTTGGACACGGCAGAGGTGAGTGCTTGTCCATGTGTCAGGGAACATCAGGAATTCGCTTTTGTAACATTCCCATGGATGCAACAAGGAATGAGGAGGTGACTATATTCCTCCACAAGAAACTCTGTTACTCTTTCCAGATGAAAGATAGAACTTGAATCTACAGTGCTGGAACTGCCTTTTGTTTCAAGTACACAGCATTTTGTGAAATGGTGCCTTGATTTAAAGTCCTGCCGGGAACTAAAATAAAAACCACCACACCATACATTCTTCTGGAGGTATAAAATAAGGATTAAAGGTGATTTTCTGGGAAGGCAACAGTCCACAGGAACAGCAAGACTTTCTGTTCCTCAGCAAGAAGCAGGTGCTCTTTATGCCACTGGAAGGAAAACTAAAGAAAAAACCCACTCCACTGTCAGAATGGAAGAAGAAACCCGGTGTTTCCATGCGTGCACAAATGTGACGAGCAGACGTGCATCCCAGGGAGGGCTGCTGAGCATAAGTGGATGCGAATGCCAGTGGAGGATTATAGGTGCAGAACTGCAGGTTTAATCACATGTGATGATAATTGAGTGGGGGGAGGTGGGCAGCGCTACTGGTGTAGCTGAATGGGGAGTGTGAGGGTGTGATTGTAATTAAGTGTGGGTGTAACGCTCTGGACATAACTGGATGTGAGTGCCAGGAGCTGGGCACTAACCCAATGTGAAAGTGTCTGGGTGAGTAGATGTTAGTGCAGGCAGGAGGGCATGATTGAAGCTGAAGGTCAGAGTGTGTGTGATGGGGCTGGGGTATGAGCACAGGACTCTCAGTGCCAGGAACAAGGGCTACAAAATTAGTGGATGAACTTAATGAACCCAATAGTCAACAGCGCTAGGCTAGCCTAGAAAACATTGACTTCTTGCTCAAATAAAATACTGCAAGTATTTTTTTCCCTGTTGGTGCTCCCAGTGCATAAATTTTTTTAATGTATAGTTTGACTTGGAAGTTTACTGCAGGAAAATTTGCACAAACAAGGTATTTCCAATGATTTTTTGTGTCAGAGGTATTTGAAAATACCTTTTTTTCATGTGTAACATGTGTTTCTAAGAGCTGCATTAATCCAGTCAAGGCAAACAACTAACACATCATAAACTATATGTAAAATCAAAACTAATTAGCACAGCTTGATTTTCATGTATCAAACACATACAATCAACAGCTCATAGACCTGAGACTGAGATGCCTCCAAGAAATTATTTGGAATGTTAATTCAAATAATGACTAAACTGTAACCTTGAAGACCATGTGTGAATCACAAAAGAAGGTGCATTAATTCAATCCTTCTTTTCCCCTCCAAACTAGTTGTGCAGCTCCAGTTGTTTGTGTGCCAGAATGATTTAAAGTGATGCTACCAGCAACACACTCGTTGCCTTTAACCAATATACGAAAGTTTCCTGTTATTTTCACCTTCCTTTTAACAGCTTCTCATTGAGACAGGCACACACTTCTCTTCACGTGCCTTAGGGCTTCTTGACACTTCAGAATTTACCAGAATAGCTATTCCAGAATTCTGGAATAAAACTGGCTATGTGGGGGCTTTAATTAAGCAACTACTTGGGAACCATTATCCAGAAATAGTAAATTTCCAGGAGTAGAAAACCTTTAGAGAAACAATGTGGTTGAGTGAGAGACGTGGCATGGGAATAAGGAAAAAATGCCGTATTTTCTCAGCTCCACTGGAACAGCCACTTTAACCCTCATATTTAATGTTCATAAATGGGGAGACAAAGCCATATTCTGGTTGTTTGCTAAGGACTGAAGTTAATCTCACTAGATTTTACTTGACTAAGTAAAGGAGACACCTGTAAAAATTGCAAAGGTTCCCTCTAGATGGATAGAGAGAACTTCCAGTGGGTGCCTTGTATCACCCTGGCCTGAGTACCTAGATTGGCTGGATGAACATAATTTCTACATCTTTGTTTCTCATGCACTTTACAGACACCTAGAGGACCCAAAGAAGATGTTATGAATTGCATAAATGCTTAATGATGCCCTCAATGGACAAAGAGGTCACCTTTGAAAAGTTGCTAAATTAGGCAGAGGTAAATGGTAAAAAGATGATTTTTGCTGCTTAATTGATGCTGAGAAGCACTTTGAGGTCTTCAGACACATAGAATTGCACTTTCCAGCAGTCTCATTGCTACTGTGGAGTTTCCTCTTTCCTTGTGCTGTGCTTTTTTGTGCTAGGGGATTTAACTTGTTTGACCTAGGAGGATTTAGCTCTTGGTGCCCAATAGGTAAGACACGAGCTCAAGTTTCATGGAATCTTTAGAGTCACACTTTGTTCTGACACCACAGCAGGTGCTTGGTGTTTCTCTGCTGCCACAGGAGGAACACACGGTGTCTGCCAGCAGCAGAGGGTCTTTGGATGTGGTCTCCACATTTTGCCACTGTTTGTAATACAGAGAGGTCTAGGGGGCAAAGTAGCTGTCCAAAAGGAAATCAGACTCCCCCATCTTTCCTCACTCCTGGTTTCACAGTCAATAGCAGCATGAGGGGGTGAGATGCTTTTTTTCCTAAAGCAGCCCAGTGGTTTAAGGGGCTTTATTGGAAGACAGGGCCTGAAATCTTTCAACTGGAGGAGGACACTAACCTTAAATCTCCTTTTTCTGGGAAAAAAACAACTCTTACTTCAGGTAGACTTTGAATAGAAGCGGTTATGGACTGGAAGTGACACCATCTCTCATCTTTTAGGAGAGACAATAGTTTTAAACCCATTCCCCCTTGTCCTGTCACTATCTGCCCATGTGAAAAGTCTCTCTCCCCCTTTGATAAACCCCATTCAAGTACTGGAAGGCCACAATGAGGTGATCCCAAAGCTTTCCCTTCTCCAAGCTGAAAAACCCCAACTCTCCCAGCCTGCCTCCATAGAAGTGCTCCAGCCCTTTGATAGTTCTCTGATTTGCGATTAACTTTCTTCTCTGTTGTAGAGGAGAGCTCTGGGATTATGTTCCCAGCCTTCTCTGAGGTATGAGAGTCTGAGGACATGGATTTGGGTCTGAGCTGTGGGCATTGAGTCACTGAGTGTGGTGTCTGCTTCAACACCCACCCGTCACTTCCAAAGCCTTTGGTGACATCAGTGGCCCAAGACTGGGGCCTTCAAGTGCAAATTTTAAGGAATGAATCAGTGCACACTCCCATAAAGGTTCCTTTTGGAAATGACTTGATTAAAAATAACACACTTAGGAGAGGTGTTTCAGCTCCAGCCAGACCTCATTAACAGAATCACTCTTGATGTTCTCCTTGGCAAGCCCGGCGTTAGGTCTGCTTCGAACTTGTTTATGAGGTTGTTTGAGGTTTGTGCAGCACACAAGATCTCCAGTTGGAAAAGTGTCACTGCATGAGGCTGTAATCCTTGCTGTGGTCAACGTGTTGAGAGTTTTATATTTCCTGACCGCAGGATCTTTCCATAAAGTGGAGGGGGGGAGGGAGATTATTGTGATTAACCAGCTGGTTTATTAAAACTTCTGGAAGCCATGGTGAAGCTTTAATGAGATTATTGTGTCCATAAACTGCAAAGTTTCTTCTGCTCTTTCTTATTATGGGGAAAAGAGAGGAACTGGCCAGGCCTTTCTCAGGCCATGTGAAAGGTTATTATATTATTAACTCTGGGTGTGAATGGTGGCAGTGAGAGAGGGAGAGACTTTCCTGATGCACTCACCAGCTGAAAATTTGTGAGGTGTTTTTTCCTTTCCCCTTGGTCTCTAGAGGTGTAAAGTGCAGCAGGAACTTCTGGCAGCCACACCAGAAACAGGGACAGGAGTCCCTCCTTCTCTCAAGTCTGCCTGGTTAACCTGCAGGCTGAAATGTGAACAAGTTTTCCACGGGCTGGCCATGATCTGTGGTTTGAAACCATATATTGCATTTATAGACCCTGTTTTGGCAGGGTCCTGAAGCACCTACGCAACAGTTTGTGTGTGACATCAGCCTGATCTGGCTGTGTCCCCAGTCAGAGGCACACCAGGCTCCCTTTCCATCTTGTGAGATTGGTGGAACAGCAGTTTTCGTAAGACA
The DNA here is from genome assembly GCA_013397915.1 of Daphoenositta chrysoptera. Classification (NCBI taxonomy): domain Eukaryota; kingdom Metazoa; phylum Chordata; class Aves; order Passeriformes; genus Daphoenositta; species Daphoenositta chrysoptera. Next base: position 492,018 of record VZRO01007690.1, on the reverse strand, counting down.
ACAACATTTAACATTTGTATAGGACAACTTTTTTGGCTTGCTTTTCAACATCAACTCACTCATGGCTCTGCCAGGTAGCAGAATAACAAGATGCAGTGCACAAGGAAGAGTTGAAGTGTGACCTGGATTTGAGGACAAGCACCAGCAAGGTCAGCTGTAAGAATTCCTTGGCCTTTCTGTCTTGATTCCTCCTTCTTTCTCCTAACTCGAAATGAAATGTGAAAAAATTGCAGGCTGTTCTAGTAATTTCCTAATCTTCTCACTGTTTGTTAATTATATTAATCTAGGTCTCAGTGTCCCATTTTTATTGTTCTTCCTTCTTGTTTTTAAACCACTTCATTTTTTATTTGCTTTCACACTCTATTTTTTAAAAAAAAAGCCGGGTGGCATTTAGCCAACTGTCATTTTGCTTGAAGATGTGGAAAGGGCATCAGAAAAACTTCACAAGAAAGATGAAAAACATGCCAGGTTTTGTCCATTCTGGTAAGCCTTTCTGGACTTCAGAAAAAGAAGAAAAAAGAAAGATTCAAACAGTGGGAAACTCAAATATTTGTAACATAAGGAGTTATAAGTCCATCCTCCACAGCAGACAGCTTGGAGCTATCAGACCCCACTTCCTTGGCATCTGGCCCAAATGGCACAATCGAATCATATCAGTATCCATATGGGGCAAATTATTCTTCATTTGGGTGACTTTGATGCAAAAAATAGACAATATCACACCTTCTGGTGTCAGGGTGCAGCAAACAGTGCTTCCATATCCACCTCTTTGTAATTGCACCAGTAAATGTATTTTTTTGGAACAAATCAGGAGGGGAAGTAGTGAGACCCTTCCGTAGATACTCTCTGTACATCCTAAGGTGCTACAGGTCCTAGGAGCCATGCTAATAATTTTAAAGCCCTGATTAAACATTTCTAAAAGAAAATAGTGTGTGGTCTCTTTTATAATGAGTCCAATAAAAATTACTGCACCCAATTTATCCTTAACAAATGCAGGGCCAGAGGAGAATCCTATTTTTTAGTTGTTACTGTAGCAAATATTTACATTATTTTTTTTTTTAGGCATTGGCTCAACAATTTCTGTTTATTTGTAACATAAATGAAGGGGAAAGGATGTTGTTAAACGAATAAGCCATATAAATACAGGCATTATAAAGACACAGGGCTGGCTATTAAAGCACTCAGGAAAGCAGTTATGAAGTCTGATTCAGCTTTCATTTCAATCAGGAGCAAAATTATAATTGATTCAGTAGAAAGAGGGCCTGGCCTTAATTTCTTCAGTGCTGTCCACTGTGAAGTAATTGATTCACATTTTTGGCCTTTTGATGTAACAGCAAATATTCCTTGAATTTTCATAGCAAAGCACCTACTCCTGCCATTTGAGATAAGTTACAACCAGTGTGACACAGGATCTCCTTCAAGGATGTGATTTTATTAGCCTTGTGTAAATAACTTTACTGGTAGTATATATATGGAAAGAACAGGAAATTTTGGCAGTAACCAAGTCAAATTCTGATGATAACCACTCAGGGCCAATTTATGAGCAGGCAGAAACACCGTCACCTGTAGGCAGGGCTGGAAACACCCACAAGGGTGGACTTCTGTAGTCAAGGAAAGCTGATGGGCAGGAGCATTTTATCCTCTCTGCTTTGACATATTTGTACTGGACATGATCTTCAACACCTTCACCCATTTCAGGAATAAACCTGCTTAGTCCTACACTGTGCAATATCCAAGAAACTGCAGACTTTCCCTGCCTCTTATCCAACTACATCCAGAGATCCAGCTTATTTCAAGGAGACTGGGACATAAGTGATTGACTGCCAGCAGTGGTGACATGGCACTTCTTCTACATCAGGGATCTCATACAGAAAGTGTTGATAATTTGGTTTGTTCCTTCCAGCTGGCCTTGAGCTGACACAGAAGGGAAAATTTGCTCATCCTTTGATGCTGAATCTCCATGCAAAGCTGGGATCCACGTACTTGCATGCATGTAATTTAGGAATACATAATCGTGGCATCTTAGGATGGTTTGGGTTGGAAGAGACCATAAAGATCATCCAATTCCAATCCCCTGCCATGGGCAGGGACACCTTCCACTATCCCAGGTTGCTCCAAGCCCTATCCAACCCGGCCTTGGACACTTCCAGGGATGGGGCAGCCACAGCTTCTCTGGGCAACCTGTGCCAGGGCCTCCCTACCCTCACAGGGAAGGATTTCTCCCTGATATTTAATCTAACTCTGCCCTCTGGCAGTGGGAAGCCATTCCCCCTTGTCCTGTCACTCCATGCCCTTGTCCAAAGTCCCTCTCCAGCTCTCTTGGAGCCCCTCTAGGCTCTGAAAGGTGCTCTAAGTTCTCCCCAGAGACCTTTTCAATGGCCTACAAGAAGTTTGCACTGGAGCTGTTTGTGTGACACAGAGAATAGGAAACATCCTGTGCTTGTGGCAGCTCTGTTTGTAACCTGCTGTAGGCACAGCCGTGCTCTGAGACTGTTCCTTATTCCTGAGCCTGGGAAGTGGTGAGGGGACCTTTTAGACTCTATGAGATAACCCCTCACACTTTTGTTTGGCCAAAAGGCCAGTGATCACAGGGAACCCTGAAAATGTTGTTGTACTCAGGGACAGGGTCTGATCTTAAGGCAAGGAAAAACACACTCAAATTTTCACCTGCAAAAAATGCTGCAGAGGTTAGAATCATAGAATATCCTGAGTTGGAAGGAAGTTGAAGGGACTCACAAGGCTTATCAAGTCCAGCTCCTAAGTTTTGTTTATTTAGAGAGCTACCACAGAGCATATCTGGTTTATAAATGGTAAATATATCATGAAGGTGGAAGAGTTCTGCCCCATCCCCTCCTCACCATGGCCTCCAGTGTTCACCTGTGAAACACCTGAGCACTCTGTGTCCTACAAACAGAAGTAGCAAGTGGCAGAGCAGCAAATTCGTGGGTTGGAGACCTTCAAGAATAAGACATGAGGCAGGAATAGCCTTGAATCACCAAGTCCAATCTGCTGGTGAGGGAAAATGAGGAGTCTGAGGGGTTTTCACAGGACGTTTCCCAGCAGGAGTTGCAGATATCCAGAGGTCCATCTTCACCTCATTATTCTGGGCCCACACGACCCTGGGGATTCTTTCTATCGCAGATTCTGTGGGCCAGGTGATGTTAAAGAAAAGGCTTTTTTCCCCTGCAGTTATCAGGTTTCCAGGGAAGTTCTGCATGTGGACACTAATCCCCTGCCAAAGTTAATTATATTCTCTCCAAATTCTCAGTGCATTTTTGGTGGGCAAATAAAACCTGTGCCTCAGATTGCCCATAATATTTCATTGTTTTATTAAATCACCATGGCAGCAATGGTTGTTCCACAACAGAAAACTTTTCCACAAGGGAAAGGTGTTTGGAATAATGTGTCCAGGGTGTGTGTACCCTCCAGGCAAAGGAATCGCTGGTCACTCTGTGGGACTGCCTGGTTTAGTCCAGGGCTGTAGATCTGCATATAATACATGTTAAAGCCCATCAGCCCCATCCCTTCCTCCATCTCCAACAGCACAGAATTATTCCACAAGTTTCTATTTTTGCTAATTGGCTGCAGCTCTGTAATTATGAGATAACCGCTCCAAATGAAATATTTGGGATTGGGTTTGAAATATTGTCTCTTCCTGCCTGCCTGGGGGATTTATGCAAATGCAGAAAAAAAATCTACCCTAAGTCAAAAGATTCTGTCGTCTTATCCACCTCTTCCAGGACTTTATGAGCAGGAAGGAAGGTTAGGGCAGTTTTTCATTTCCTATGTGAATGTCAGGACTTGGAACAATAATGGGGTCTGGAATTGCTCTTAATAAAAAGTATGTTGGGATTATCAGTAGAATGGAAGGGAAATGCACCAGGTGAGATAGCAGATATAAAAATAATTTTCCTGTTACAAAGTAGTTTTCTCCCTTTAAATGGCATGAAGGGCTAATCTGTTTAGTATCCAAGCAAGCTATTTATCTGGTAATTTATTTCCCTGCCAAAAAAAAAAGTCCATCTGATATTATTATTAGGATATAAACAGACTGTGTATATACTGTCTTCTTTTTTTGTCTTGGTTTCTTCTTGTTTTGTTTTGTTTTTGTCTTTGTGTGGGTTTTGGTGTTGGTGTTTTGGTTTTGTTTTTCTTTCTGGTTTCAAATGATGAAAAAAGAAGATTATTTTAACTCTGCATCTGACACTGTCCATAGGTCAGAAGCACAAGCTATAGATTAGAACATTTATGAGACTCAATAGACAAGAAGTTAATTTTAAGTGTGAACTTTAAAAGCGTCAGCTGACTTCAGTTTGGAAGAAGAGATGAGACAGGTTCAAGGTTTTACATGAAAAAAGTATCCCAGAACAACCCAACTATAGCACCTGGGAGAATGTGGTTTAAAAATAACCCTCAAGCATATAAAATTATTAATAATTTGGTAAGGCTTTTAATTTCTAGCAGTTTCCCTGGTCTGAGCAACCTGTAAAAGTGGAAGGTGTCACTGCCCATGGCAGGGGATTTGGAACTGGATGAGCTTTAGTGTCCCTTCCAACTAAAACCATTCAATGAGTCTATGAATAGTTAATATAAAAAGTATTCCATGCCTGGAATTCAGTGCAGAAATTTGGAGAGTTTGTCATTTCCCTGTTCATAGGAAAGCAAATGCCATAAAATACATGCATGTTGCATTACACATGCAAATACAATTAGTTCATCTATTAGTATGTATATGCATATACATGCACACATAAATGTGTTTAAACGTCCCAAGAGCAGAACGACAATGAATCATTGTTAGAGCAAAAGAGATACACTTGAAATCAAAACTCGTTTCTGGGAAGCATAAATATGAAAAAGCAGTATTTGTTACTGCAACAACACTCATGAGATTTTTAGAGAGATCCTGAATATTTGGGGAGGCAATGAGTCTCATGGAATGTCACATGTCTGGGTGGCAGAGCTGGTTTTTTTTTCCTAATCCAAGCTGATTTTCTAAGGTGTTGGTCACCTCTCAATAGTCAAGGGAAGAAGACAGGACCCTCCAGAGAGCAGCTCATCTCACTTTTACTGGGATGGATGAGGCCATTTCTAGAGGTTTGTGTCTTTCTCTGCTGGCTGTAAGAGGAACTGATTAAACAGTGTAGATGAATATCTGATCTTCTTATTGTTAAAGTTAGGTGAGGTGAATTCTCTCTTCCTGTGGGGAATACCTCCAAACCGAATACATTTCTGCAGTGTTTGAGATGCATTACTTTAGATTGCCAAGCTAAACATTAAGAAGCCAAAGGCTTCGACCTGTTCAAGCTTTGGTACACCTGAAGTCTTTAAGCATTAATTCTATTGCTACAGTGTCCTCCATCATCTGTCCTTCATCTGTCTTTTGCTGCCACTATTAGGCAAAATCATGGAGCATGAGGCCTCATTCCCACCTCTTGGATAGCACCTAAATCCTTTGCCTGTATTTTGGCACTGCCAGTGCCAGATGAAGCTAAGCATGCAAATACATAAATTATCATTCAGAGATAAGGGGAGGTGGGATTTGGTTACAGGTAAAGGCACTTGAGAGTTGTTTTCAACATACAGGTGCCTGTGGCTCTCTAAGTATTAAACATCCTGCTTTGGGAAGTAGTTGGTGGAGGAGAGAGAGAGGGCCAGCTCACACTTACATTTAATTTTAATCAGAAACCCCAGAAGCTCGAGTTAAGAGATCAAATGTAGGTTATTTTGCCCCACCTCTGACCCTTCACTCCCAGCTGGAGCCAAGTTTGTGGAACTCCTCCCACCTGCCCACCTCTCATTTATCCCTGAATGATACCTGGGGCTGTGTGTGCCCCTGCTGAGCCAGCTGTGGTTGTGCCTGATCCGTGGTGTCAGGTGCCCAAGCCAGGCTTGCACAGGCTGCTCCTAACTCTGCCAGAATGAGTTCAGCTAAAACTTTGTGGTCCTGAAAACACATGGTTTGCCTTGCCCAGAAGGCATCTTCCACATCAAAATCGAGTCCATAGCAGGAGATTTGGGGCAAAGGAGGAAAATGAAGGAAATAGGGACTTATCCTTCATTCCTAACACCAGGCACAGGCTGTTCTGCAGGGAGGAATGCAAATTTTATGGGACCAGGGGAAAAAGAGGGAAAATTGCTTTGCAGCTGGCTTGTGTGCTGGGATGGAAGACTCCTGCTCCTGTCATCATGTATGCACTGCTCACTGGAAAGTCACAGAGTAAAACATGCACACAGTCCCTGGAGGGCTTTTTGTCAGTCCTGATGGTGCCAGCTGACTCAACAGGGAGCCTAAATGTCATCATTTGGGTTACTCCATCGAGTGAGTACCTGCTGCTTTCTGTGGTGTCTGTTTTTGGTGTTTGCAATAAATGAACTGGATAACATTCTAAGATGCCACTCCAAGTATAGAGGAGCACAGGATCCATCAACCCTTTACAGACCTTGAGCTCAGTACTTCATCCTTTTTAATAAGAGAATAATTAGGACACTTCAGAAAGATCCACCTAAATTTTATTTATTTGTATTCAGAAGTAACTAAACCAAAATCAAAAATTTGGCACTGGTATGGCATCAATGCAAACAAGGTCAGAAGAGTCACAAGATCTGATTTTAAGCTCCACTAAGCCTTTATGATAATTCCCATGCAAATCATCCAGGATACCTCACTTCTGTCAGGCTTTTGCTGAAGCTGTAGCATTCTGCAGTGTGTTTCTCCCAGGCCCTGGATTTTCTGGCTGTGTGCACATGCTCACTGTTAATGAAAGCAGATGGCTACAGGGGATTCCAAGTCTTAAATTTAATAACGGGTAAGAGTTGAAGTAAACAGTGACTTTGCACTGGTGCAAAGGTTCTGCCATGGACATGCCAATGGTGAGCTGAGCTGGGCACAGACCTGGGCATTATCTGGTCAGTTCCTGTAAAGGCAGAGAAGGGAAAACACATTTTCTCCTCACCCTCTTCTCTTCCTCCCCTCAACCTCACCCCCATTACACCTGTGAAGTCTCAGGCTGCTTTTCCCCCTTCTTTTTTCTTTCTTGCCTTTTCAAGTCTCCAGCTGCTGCCAAAAAGGGAATTTCCAAAGCATCCAGGATCCCAAGAGCAGCGTGCTAGGAATAAATAGCACAAAGACAAGTCATTCCATGGCAAATACCACTCAGTAGGAAGCAGGAAAGCTGAAGCAGTAAGTATGCCAGTAATTCTAATCAATATGCCCTCTTTGCATGTCAGGCTACAAATGCAGAACAAAGTTGGTTAAAATGCACGTCCTGGGACATTTTAACATCTGGAACTTTTTATGCATTCATGAAGATTGTGAGTCAGATTCAAAAAGCTGTTTAAACAAGTGTGTTGATACACATAAGGTTTACTGTATATATAGAAAAAAAGCAGCATTGTTAACATGTTTTTTGTATCCCTGCCAACCTCCTGCCAACTGGGGATGGAGTGTAGGTTGTTGGCATGGATTCCTAAAGCTCTCATTGGAATGGAAACTTCCCAGTGCTGGTTCAAAGGTTAGCTGGTTGTTTGATTTAAGCCAAATAGCCTTAGAAAACAGGGATTTATTTTTTCATCGAAACGAGCATTTATGTTGGTAATTCTCACATTTGGTTTTGGTTGTTGCTGGAGATGTTTATTTGGGCTTGAAACTAGTGGTCTGGTTGACTTGGTACTAAAAGAGCCTGATTTAACTTGGGTAAGACTTGCATTATAGCAGTAGCTGATTGTTTTTGAAGGAATTAAGCTGGCTTCATGCTGGTTATGTATAGATTAGACTCCTAGTCCTGGTTAATCAACAAGCAACCTGCTTCAGGACAGAGTGAATCACTGTCTGGAGGTTCCTAAGACTTCTGTATTGAATCCATACACAAAAACTGGAAGACTGATTTGGTCCAAGTACTTAACACTGACTTTGGTGCCACCGTTAAAAGGTGTTAGTGAGATGAGATTCATGTGTCCCTCAGAGATAGAAACACCTCAAATCTATTGAGAAATCTCCTGTTGTTTAGGAAATGAAATCTGTTTCCAAATCCTTTTTGACTGTAATAAATGGCAGTGAAGTAACTATTTATTTTAAAACAATGTGCTTGGTGGAGTTTGAAGCTGCTCTTCATTTCAGGAACCCTTCCACCAGTAATTTCAGATATCCACAGGTAACTGGTCAAGAGGGTTGGGATGAAAAACTGTAGCCTGAGCCTTGTGGTGCTTTGAAAGTGTCTTCCTGGGGGCAAAGCTGGAGGCAAAAAGATTTCCTTTTTTCCCCCCATTTGTTCACTAACCATGAGGGACTCCGTACCTCAGGGAACCCATCAGGTAGTTTTTTATCCATGAGAATGAGTTTGAGCTACAATTAATTAATTAATCACTATAAAGCACTCTGAGATTTTGCAAAAATTCAAGGCAAAAATACTAATATTCAGGTTTATGGCAATCATAAAATAATGTACATGTAAAAAGAAATAATAATTTATGAATGTGTTTACAGTATCCTCACTTAATACTCATTTCGTTTGAACGCCTTTAAAAAAACCTCTTGAGACAAAATGTTATGTTCTGTTAGCTCCTTGTAGACCCATAAAACTTTCAATATAACTCATTCATTCTTAAATTTTTTTTTCTTAAAAAAAGTATTTTTCCATGAACAAATATCTTATTGTAAATATTCTGTCAGAAGATGCTTGCAGCCAGGTTTCTGGTTAGAGTTAAGGTGTTAAATTATGCCTCAGTGCTTTTTTCAGATGGAATTTAGGTGTTTATAGCTTAAAAGTCTAAATTTAAGGAGGCTGTTATGAGTTCCCTTTGTATGCAGTGGGGAAGACAGGTAATTCTGAGATCAAGAGACTTAAAATACGAATTTAACATAGCTGAGATGAAAGACTCTATTTTTCTTAGTTGGGAAACTTACAGTTTAATTGCAGGTGTTCACTATACCTTTAAGTGTGTTAGCATGACTAAAGTCATCAAGGCTTTAAACACACTCAGGTAAGATGAATCCCACTTATGCTTTTCATTTTTTAAAATGATAAAATACAGTGGATTTCTCTATTTGATCATGTTTGATTCACAATAGTTACTGAAGTCTTCTCACCACGGAAGCTGAGCAATCTTCAGTGTGTTAACTTCACAACTAGACAAGGCCATTAAGTCAATTAAATTCCATGGGAATTAAAATATATAAAGAATTCCGACCCAACATCCAATTTGATACCACAAAATAAGGTAATGATACAGGAGAGGGATGGATTTCAGTCTGTTCCTAACTCCAGACACGTTCCCATCCTTGAAATTGTTCGAGGCCAGGTTGGATGGGGCTTTGAGTTGGAAGGGACCTTAAAGATCATCTTGTTTCAAGCCCCTGATGTGGGCAGGGCACCTTCACCAGGTGAGGTTTAACTTATCTTCAGTTGGGCAGTTAAAATCAAGGTACACTGATGACTTGAGTAGTGACTCTCGTGTTGGTCCTGATCCCTTTGAGATGCTGCTGGATATTTCCAATGACTATGGAGCTGTTGGATGTGCCACAAAAAAACATTTAAACAGAGCTCTTTAGGAGTGGAGGCTGCAGACACCTGTTTGTTGAAGACTTTGGCTCCAATTACACAAAAACCATTGATATTTCTGTGAGAAGATCATCTCTTCAGAGATTTCTTCAGCATCTGCTTCTCATCCCATCACAAATGCTGCCCGTCTTTGGGATGCTTTGGCATTTCCACTTCCAGTCTCAGCTTGCAACCAGCAGTAAAAGAACAGAGGAACTTGATGAAATCTGGTTTGAGTTTAGGTGTAAAAATGATGGAGGCTCATCTGCTTTCTATCTTCTATGAATTGCTGGCTAGTCCTTCTCAGTCAAGATGTTCAAGTGAAGATTATTACATTTTTAAGGAGATTTTGTAGGGGCCTAGAATAGGGGCTGGGTTAAAAGAACCAGGAGATCCTTCTGCCTGTGTATCCTCTATAAATCTCTCATTATCAAAATAATGTCTCATTTGTGGTCTTGGATGGCTCTGCCTTGAATGAGTCATATTTCTTTTGATACAGATGATTCATATCACTTCTTGTACAGCCCAGGCTTGATCTGCAGAAAAGCTTAGCAACAGAAAAGCTATAGCAAACAGGCTCTGCACATGCTCCAAGTTTCTGATAATCAGCCTTTATTTAATTAAGCTTCATATCTGTCTTATGAGGTAATTATTATTATTTTACAAGTTGTACTTTATTATGAAAAAGAAAGCACCCACTGATATGGAGAGATGGATGAAAGCGATGGGAGGTGTTATTGCAAAGATCTGGATCCAGAAGTGTCTCCCTTCCTATTGTTCCTGAGCAGACAATGCCTAATGCAAGTTGTAGATACAAATTCAGCACAGCCAACAAGAGTCTGTCTTCTCCCAGACTGCATGGCCTTGGTTTCTTAGGCTGCTTCCTTCAAAGGAGAATAATCCCTCTCTTCCTCTGCCAGGGAACAGGATTGTCCGGCATTTAAACCGGGAGGAAAGGGATGGTTTTCAATTCAGACTTGGTGGTTTCTGCACTCTTGCAGCACCGAGCTGAGATCAAGTATGGTTTCTGCCTGTGAAGGAGCTACCAATGGTGCAATTTAACAGGATTGAGCCTCCAAAAGCTGTAAATTGGCTTGAGGTGGAAGAAGTTGTGAATGAAACCCAGATGAGGGAATGTGCAGTTAAGGAGCGATTTGAGACAGTTCGCCAGTGGTGACCCTCTCTGGTTCTGCCTCAGCAACACGATCTCCACAGCTGAACCTGGCAAGTAAAGATATGAGTTCCCTTGATCTTTTTGTCTTTCACTCTGGACCCGAAATCAAACACTGAAAACAGTTTTATCTTAAAAAGCCACCAAACAATAAAAAAGGAACTCATCACATGTTAATTGCATCTCTTGTGTAAAAACAGTCAAACTCATAAGAACCCTTGAAAGTCCTGCACCTTCCCACACTGGAAAATTACATACTTTTATTTTTTTCTCCACATGGTTTTTTACATCATTAAAACAAAGATAAATTAGCCTGCAAAGTCTAACAGCATTGGATTTTTTAACGATTGCTCTGATGTACTTGCAGATATGATCCAATATTAGATTTCACCCTATTTACTCCAGATTCATTATGACACCTTCAAAGATCAAAGTAGAAAATAAATCACTTTAAAATAAGAACATGAATAAGATACCTAAGTGATGTTTTGATAATATCACAGAAAAAGAGCTTACTGAAAACCAAACTGCCCTGTCTATCTAGACACTCAAGCTGGTTTGCTCCTATGGTTATTTTCCTGAAAGAACTTAGAAAAGATGGCTAGTCTTCCCATGTCAGTATTTCCATATCTGTACAAGTGGGCACTTGGAAATAAATAAATGATGAGATGATACATCGGATAATTTTTATCAAATATAACAATATTAACCAAATTTTAAAAAATGCTAAAACAGCAGAGGTAACAATTCATGAGCCCTTATTTTACATGGGGTTTCTGTTCTGAAACGTTACATTTAATGCAGTGCACTCTTAGCTCATAGAAACATAGAATTTTTTAGGCTGGAAAAGACTTCTGAGGTCATTGAGTCCAAGCTTTCCCCAGCACTGCCAAATTCACCACATGTCCCCAAGTGCCACATCTACACATCTTGTAAGACCTTCCAGGGATGGTGACTCCACCACTGCCCTGGGCAGCCTGTTCTAGACCTTGAACAGTTTTCCTGCTGCTGTTGGCTTTAGGTGGGAACCACCTCAGGTAGATCCCCCAAACCGGAAAAGCAGCTGATCTTGTAATTACAGGATACACGTATAAACAGGAAGTCGGTGCTTGATTTTGAGATCATTGAAACTCATTTTTTTTATAGAGTTGTGACCAACTGCTCAATCACGTGGACTAAATTGGCTTTCCCAATGCAGTCCTTTGCTTACCAACAGGCACATCACAGACACAGCCATTGGACTCCATCCCACTGTGGAATATAGAGTCATACTGATCCCACTGAAATAGATGCAGAGCCTTGTTTCTTCTAGCTACAGGTTCACAGAAATATCTCAGAAGGAGCTGGCAGACTGGAAATTTGCAGAGATGTTGTGTCTGTTTGCATGGATAAACAGAGATTAATTTTCCAGGTCACCATCCTTTTGCAAAACACACAACTCATGTTGAAAAGAAAAAAAAAAAAAGAAAAACCAAGAAAAAAATCTAAAGCTAAAACACCCCCAAACTTCAGAGAGTCTTGAAATGAAACCTCATCATTTTGTCAAGAAAAGCAAGTCCTATTATCAAGCTAAAAGTTAAATATCTAGAGAGATACAGCTGTAATTAATTCCGTGATAATGAGGCAATCAATACATTGACACTTTCTGATTTGACAAGGATGGTTACTGGATCACCATTTATCTCCCAGCGTCCCAATAGTCAATGCTTTTAATGAAAAGTCTCCTCTGACTCTCCCATTTGATGTTTTAGCTTGTTTGAATTATTAGCTCTAATTTTGTCAGGCTGGAATGTTACAGAGCGGGCTGCTAGGATACTGCAAGATTCATGGGTTTTGGATATTGTACCACAGTAAAACAGCTGGAGGGGAGGGGAGAACCGGTATGGTGAGTAATGGCAAATGCATCCATCACAACAAAGAAACTTCTATCAGCCCCACTGGCAAAACTGTGAGTTACTGAACTATCAAGGATCTGAGGCTGAGGTTTTTGAATGATAGCTATATACACTTTCCCCTTAGAGGAGTGATCTTGCTTTGGACTGATGATATTTGTTGCTATCAATGATGACAATGAACATCTGTGCTCGGTGGTAGCTGCTTGTAATTTCTTTGCCAAACACATCCACTCACAGGACAAATAGATGCATTTTGAAATTAGCAATAAATAAGACCAAGCAGGATGCACAGAGATGTGGTACTGTCCAGCCATCTTTGAAGGAGTTAGTTATTTTTTACTGACCTAGTGGCATCACTGAGTCTATTTATACCATCTCCTACATTTTATTATAAAGCTTTTTAGCAGTGAGGTACAATATTCCCATGGGGTAAAAGAACAACCAAGCTATGAGCTCATTTTGTCACAGAATAGTTGCCTTTCTTCAAAACCATATCAATGCTTGTACAAAAAGCACCAGGAAAGGAATTGTGGCACAATTGAAGTTAATGCTGAAAGTCTCTTTGACTTCAAAAAGGACAAGAGTTCACGCACTGAACATAGCTCTGAGAATGTCTCCAATTTTGGGGTGTCTTTGTAAACAGTTTTTGCAATAATGAATGAGCTTGAAGCACCTAAAATCTCTCAATTTATTGTTTAAAAGTCCTAATTACCTTAGGTTTATGAGTTGAAATTTTGAGCCTGCTTTGGTTCACAATTGTTCATCTTGGTTTAATCATTTTGTTTTCATCATTGCATTGCTTAATAGGTCTGGGGAAGGTTATCATAAACGATCATGTTACATAACTTTCAGATGTCTGTGCAAAGTCAGACTGGATAATTGTAAGGATTTTTTTATTGTCTTAACCGTCCCTTTGTTTCAGGTTGTAATTCACACCCATCCTCCTTTTTTTTTTCTTCCTGTCCCAGTTTCTTAAATGTGAACTACAAAGACTGCAGAGTGAGGAAAAAACACAACCATGATGGAAACATAATGCAAGCAGCAGTGAACACATACCAGAACCTGGAAAAAAATATTTAGGGAGGACGTACCCCAAATAGGGTGCTCAGAGATTATTTCATGCTTGAACTCCGGTGTCAGGGGAGCAGTTAAAACATACCACTCAAAGTAGAGCCATAATTATGAGAAGTGAACTAATAATGGGTGAGTATATAAAGGCAAAGACTGGGAAGAGACAGTCAAAATAAACTAGGGGCTGAGGGCACTTAAAGAATCAAGGCTAAACTCAAAGATACTCGTGGCACAGGCCCCTAGGAACTGATGTAACTTTGTGAGAGACAGCTGAGCTTTTGTTCCCACCACTCAGGACCCTTGAAATCTTCTCCCTCTGGGCTTTTGCAGAGAGATGAGTCTTCAACGATAAGTTTTGAATACCTGAATCAAGTTTGTATTTAAAACACCTTAGCATTATATCATGGGTTTGAAGTAGTCAGAGTCTGTATCCAACACGAGCAGCCACTGCTGCAGGGCAAGGATGGCTGCCCTCTAAGCTGGGTCGGAGCTGATGCCTAGAATTATTTAGATTTCATCCACCTTTGGTTTGGGACTTTGCTCCTTGTTCTCTACTAGTTTCACATGTAAAAGATGAATAGGAACATGTTTAGATATTGGTTTTTTATGGGAATAAGCAAGAGAAGGAGATGGACATATTCAAATGGCCTCTTGCTGGTCTCTAACCTGACTATGACAACATATCAATTTAAAATAATGATGCTTGATTTAGATTGTTAGTAGCTCTGAAGGAGCAAGCCCTACTCACAATGTAGTAAAAGCAGAAAAATTTTGAATTTCTCACTGCAGCAAAGCCTCCACTGCAAGTTTACTCTCACCAGCTGCATCTGGAGCTGGTGTCCCTTCATTGCCATCTCCTTTAGGTGGTGGAGGGAGTGGTGAACTCAGGAATTCTAGTGTGGGATTCCCTTCTGAATAATATATATAAATTTAGTCTAGATAACTAAATCCCAAAAAATCTTTATTGGGTCATCTGAGCCCATGATGCTGCTGATTTGGTGGCTACATCCTAGTCAGGTTATTAGACAGTGAGCAACCTGCTCTGGTGGAAGGTGTCCCTGTCCATGGCAGAGGGATTGGGACTAGATGGTGTTTAAGGTCCCTCCAAACCTCAACCAGTCCGCGACCCTATAATGTGACACAGGACATATAAGAGACCTGGGCTCTTTAGATTAAATATCCTGCATTATCACAAGTGGCACTAGACACCTCTGGCTGAGTGCTTGAATCCAGCTCTTGGTTAATGCAGTCAGTGGAGCTTGGAGAACAATTCATCTTCTTTTGAGGCAGACATCTAAGCAACATCTATTCTAGGAAATAAAGCACTGCCAGAACCCAGGGGTGAAAATGGTTTTGGCTGAATTAGCACAGATCAAGAAACAAAACAAACTCTTCCAAACAGAGAGTTTGAATCTGCCCATCTCACTTTGGAAGCTGGGAGAGTTTGAATCATACTCTGGCTAAAGTTATTCTGTTGGGAAAATGAGCCTGGCATGACTTTATTGACTGTACTGGTAATATCTCCACTGATGATAGGAGCAGAAACAGCTCTTACCTACTTAGACTTTGCATGTAGACCTCAAAGTTGAGTCTCTTAATCTTGAACTGAACCCCAAGTCTGGAGAAGGATGGGGTCAGCCTGCAGCCCAGGGCATCAGGCACCTCCATGGGGATGGGATGTGAGCACATGAGTTGGAGTTGGAGTCAGGATCAGGATCAGGTCCAGTGAATGTAACCAGGATTAGACAGAGCCAGGCAGGGCCAAGGTCAGGTCTGCATCTGCTTCAGCTCCTGTCAAGGGTAAAACACCACTTTTATTGACCTGTTCACTCTGGCAGATATTTGAATAAAATATTTACTTGTCAGAGCTGTGATCTCACAGTTGCTCTTAACTGGTTAAAGTGCTCTCTGTATTGCAGTGTGAAGACTCTCTACCTGAAGCCACATATCTCCCTCCTCTCTTTCAGGCTGTTTGCTTGTTTGGTTGCTTGGGTTTGTGTTCTTTTGTTGTGACTGTTGCTGTTTTTCACTGACTAATCATTGGAATGATTTTCCTGAACTTTCATTGTCTCCCTCTCTTCATCCTCTTCAGCAAGATCAGCCTGGGGATGCAGCTCAGAGTGAGGTTCCATAGCTCGGGCATCCAGCTCAGGGTGGAATTCCACAGTCCCAAATTATAACACCTTGGGAAGGGGCAGAGGAGCCTTGGGTGACACAGTCAGTTTTTGTGGGGAAATGTGTTTGGAGTGGCTCAAAGCAGTGCTGAGCCCCAGAGTGTGGGTGCAGGATGGTGAAATACAGCTGAGTTTCCGAGTATTCAATAAGGCTTTTGTGATTGCTGGTATTAAGGAATTATTCAGGGAAGATGAGAAAAGAGAAAAAATAAAATGTAAAATAATTCTTCCAAAGCCAGTGTACATATCCTAGGCAACAGTGAGGAAAATAATAGAACTCTAATCATATAATTTAGGCTCCATTAATGGGAATAGCCTCTTGTAATTATCTCAGCAATACATTCTCTTTTTTCTTTTTCTATTTACCCATTACCTTTTAACGTTAAATAGCACCAGCAATAAACAGGAAAAAATGGAGATATATTCTAACCACAGTCGCTAACTGAGCAGAAGTGCAAATAAGCAGCTCACTTTGGATTTTGAAGCTGGTATGTAATTGAATTTCAGACTACAAATCTGCATCTGAATTTCAGTGGTAGGTCTAAGACAGGGTTTGACTGTAGCTGGTGTCAGAACTTTTAGTTTAGACCCTATGAAGAAACAATGGAAAGTATCACACAAATTCTCACCCAGTGATAATTAATGTTTAAGACATGTTAATAATCTGCTGTCATGATTACAAAATAAATTAACTATTCAGTTTACTTTTATGCTGAAAAAAAGAAGTTTTCATCTCTCTTTTGTGCACTAATCTGGATTGGGTGGGACAGACAGACCTTGCACTGCTGTAATTGGGATCCCATGCCAATCCATTCATTTCACTGCCACTGCTCCTGATTTACATTGGCAGCAAATGTTTTTCCACATCACTAAGAGATACACTTCTATTTAAGACAGATTTATTTCATGGGAAAGGAAAATGAAGTCCTCCTATGCATACTGTATGGTAAAAAAAAAAAAAAAGCTTTGCCTCCTTTCCCTTCTACCCCTTGCTCCCTCTCCTTTTTGTAATGCTGAAGGTAATGAAGCAAAATTTGTTGCTACAGATCTAAACATGACAATTCGGCAATTTTTATTTCCTTAGTTCAGCTGAATTTGTTATTCTCATACAGCTCTGTAATTGCCTTTTTTTTTCCCCAGCTATCAAGTTCACACAGGTAGAAGAAAGACTGCTTTAGATCTGAACTTGATGCTGGAGGTCGTTGGGAAGATTATGTAATACGGCTCAAAAAAAGCTTTACAAACTGTTCAAATAGCAGAACATTTCTAGTAAAGTGCAGGAACATAAAAGTGAAACCAAACAAACCCAAACCGTTTTGCAATTACTGACAAAATCGTGCACTGGCAGAAAATGTGAAAGCATAACAGGAGTGGAGAAGGGTTTTTTTTTCCTCTCTTTTCTTTCTTTTTTGTCCTTTTTCCCCCCTTCCTTTTTTCTTTCCCTTGTTACAAATAAAGCAAATGCATCTCAGTTCTTGAAACAACCTGCATACATGTCCACTTCCCCTGCCTCATCACTTCCCTTTGTATTCCCAGCACCAGGAAAAGATAAAATAACATTAGCTCCACGAGTAAATTAAATGATGGATGTTACAGTTCACTTTTTCCAAATCTAACTCTTTCAGCCTTAGTTTAGAAGCTTAAATGTGGAATGAGAGACTATGTCCTGTTTCTCCCTGCTGGGTTCATTTAGGATAAAACCCAGGCTGTCCTGCATTTTAGTTGGAGACTTGCACACAGTGGGGGTGATTGGACTTTCTCTGCCCAAGGCACAACATATGCTACTTCCCATCACTTTAATAGGCATTAGTTCCGCAGACAGCACTGGTCAAATGTACATTATTCACAATCACTTTAATGCAAATATGCAAGGATGAGAGAGAAAATATGTCACAAAGAAAGAATCGGCCATTTCCATTCTTTTTTGATTTTCTTCTTCTATCACAGCGTCTCTTCTTTCAACACACCTGTCTGTCTACACAGATGTGCAATCATTGTATTTTTTTTTTTTGGAGGATTTTGTTTATTTTTTATGGGAGGTCTCAACATTGTTGGTTGGAAGTGTTCAGATGTAAAATATCAATGTTACACTTGCTAAAGGTGCTGTCTATTGTTATTCTTAGTGCTCACAGGACAAAGCTTTTCTTTTCATTGCCAGCCTCCTCTGTTTTGAAAGGTTTATTCTAATCATTATTTTTGTTATTTTTGGTCTGCTGAATCCTTTTGTGCACCATAAGAATGACCTGTGTCTGTAACAAATAAAGCTTCCTAATTAAATTTTTATCACCAGAAATGCATTCATATACTTCTGCTGAGATGAGAAATAGTTCCATGGTTTTTTGCATTTACACCATGGTTTTTTTACATTTATATTTTAGCTGTGTAAATAACATCTAGGGCTCTCCACTCTGCCACTGTGCTATAAATCCCGTTCTAGTACTGTGCTAAAAGGGAGACCACAAAGATATTCTCAGTACCTACCTGTCTGTTTGCCTGCCTGCCCATTTTTATTTCCCTATGGTGGGTCCTGAACAGACAAAAACCAAGCAAAGCTTTTTCTGTGAGGATCTCAGAAACCCCAAAAATTATAATGAGTACAATTCAGCAGCTTATTCAGAATATGATGTTGCAAGTCACAATACGTAAGAATTTACCACTTTTTATTTTTATTCTCCTTTTTTTTCCTCTCATCTCCTTGCCAAGTGCAACTCTTCACTCCCACCCTGCCCATCCATTCCTACAGGTGTCAAAGTTTTTCTAAGTTATCTCACTTATGGTTGTTTCTTTCCCACCAACTTCCTACACAAATCCACAAATGGATGTTTGGACTGAGTACCAAGAGTGAATCCAAGCTTATCAGGCGTTTGATAAAGTGGAAAGATGTTGCTGTGTGGCAGCCAAAATCAATCTAACCTTTGGCTGCCACAGTGTTCCTTAAGAGAGGGGAATTGTTCCTCTCCACCTAATAACCAAGGCCAGTGGTGAAACCTTGGCCAGACCCCAAATGGAGTAAATCAGTTCATGAACTGTATCAGCACAACCCGAATTTCCTCTCCAGGGAGGTTTCGTGCCACACTGGAAGGCTTTTTATTGTAACAAAGAGACAGAGGCATTAGATCCAGAGATCTTGTGGTTGAGTAAATTGAAACCTCAGTTTTCAAGCCAAGAGCTCACTGGATCCATCAGGATAACTTTCCAGGGGAAGCGGTTGCTTCTAAAGATTTTATTTCTTTAAAGTTTTTTATCTTTCCTAAGAAGATATTTGGGCTCTACCACAGGACCTTGGGGAGGTGGCAGGAGTTTATTTGGAATGTCTTGAAGATAAATAAAATATGATCAATGGCACAGAACATTGTGGCATTGGAAAGCCAAAACTATGTGTTCTCTGTAAGAAATTAATTATAAATAACCAGAATAATTTTGTTAGATATTCACCTGTGAAACTCTAAAAATATATTCTTAAATGGTTATATTCCCATGAGATATTTTATTTTAGACAAAATGGTGTTTTCTGAACAACTATTCCCCTCTCTCACACATCAGGTATGCCCACAATGTTCACTTTGCTCATTTCATTAGTGTCAAGTGATTAGGCATTAATTGCAAAATGTAACATTGCACCCAGTTTGCTTTCTAATAGGTAACTTTTGATGGCACTGTGCTGTACCAATAACTTCTAATTAATGCTCAATATTGTCCTTTTAAGTATAAAAGGAATGACAAAACAACAGGTATGTGAGTATATTTTAAAACACAGATAAAAGCTTTTAGCAACCCATTTATAGAATCCCTTGAAAAATCAGCACTCAGTGGTACAGACAGGATTAAATGATGGCAACATGATGGACAAAACTTGGTTCTTTTGATATTTTACTGATACTTTATTGTAACCCCACTAAAATCAGTCCAGGTTTACATCATCAGAAAGGAGAAAAAAGTTTGCTTTTGTTTTTTTGTGTCATCACATTGTAGGGTTACACAGATCACAATCAAGGCTGGCCCAGTGCCAAGTACCAGGCAGTTCTGCCCAGTGATCTCTGTGTTTTCCTGGCCTAGTGAGATAAATTGCATCAATTTTGTAAGGAGCAGCAACAAGGAGCAAAGCAGCAAGCATTGCATCTGGTCACCTTTAACTTCTCAGCCTAAATGAGCTCATGCCCAGTTACATCTGGATTAGCTAAGAGGTTTTTCTATCATTTCTAGTAATCTTTGTCCTCTCTGTGTGTAAAACAAGGTGTTTTATTGGATCTGTCACTACCTCGTAGAACAAAATAAAGGCCAATAAAAATAACAATTGAAATTACTATGCTCCTGCTCCTCCTCCTTTCTCTGCAGCTATTTGTTTTATTTATGTTTTTACCAATACCAGAGGATTTATATGAGTTTTTAAAAATGGTTTGGAACTAGCCAAGCATTGCTTCCCCTTGAAGCAATCACTTCACGGACCACTTTATTTACTATACAGTTCAGATGTCAGATATTTACATGGTAGGGGTTTTATTATTAATAGATTTTTCAATTGGGAAAGCCTGTGTTCTCTGAACTTAGTAGGACTTTATCTTTTCTTACGGGCGATGAGTGATTTATGTGGACAGCTCCTATTAATGTTAATGGAAAGCAAATGTAAATCTCTCCACAACAGATAGATAACAATCTTACAAAAGTGGTCCAAGGAAAGCTTGTCTCTGTATGGGTCTAACTAGCAATTAGCATAAAAGATTGACATCAGCTCTAAGTCAGTATTTATACAAGTACTGTTAATCTAAATACAGAAACAAATTAATCCCTCGTGTAACTCCAGTGCCTGCTTTGGAATTTCAGCACTGAAGATTGTGACTTGCTCTGTGTAAGCTAAATCTAAACACACAGGTTTTAAGGACTAGGTTCTGATACCCTGTTCAGTCGGGGAGGGACACTGTAAATTAGGTTAACCTGTATAACTCTTACAAAACCATTTGAAAATTCAGATTTATAAAGGACGCTGATAGAATTACATGCTTTTTGGGGTTAAGCATCTAAAATACCATCAGGACGACAAAATACCATCTTTTAGCAAAATCCTCGGAGAACTAAGACAGAAAATACATTATTTGAAAGGGCCTTTCTGTGAAATTTTTGTAGGAAAAAGAGCCAAGACCTGGGTAGGAAAATGAAAAATAACGGAACAAAGGCAAGAGATGATAATCAAAAATCCCAAAGCTTTTATGGTTGGATTGCTTTTGCTGAGAAGTACTTTCTTTAAAAAATACTGGAAAAAAAATTGTAGAATTGTTTGGGTTGAAAGGGACATAAAAGCTGACCTTGTACTAACCCTCCTGCCATGGGCAGGGACAACTTCCACCAGGGCAGGTTGCTACAAGTCCTGCCCAGCTTGGCCTTGAGCACTTCCAAGGATGGGGAATCCAAAGCTTTCTGAGAAATCTGTTCCAGTTTCTCGCCCCCTTCACAGTGAAGGATTTCTTCCTAATATCTAACCTAAATCTCCCTTATTTCGCTTTAACGCCATTCCCCCTCACCCTGTCAGTCCAAGCCCTTGTCCAAAGATCCTTTCCAGCTCTCTTGGAGCTCCTTTAGTTATTAAAAGGTTTTCTGAGGTCTCCCTGGAGCCTTCTGCTCTTGAAATACCATTATTCCCGATTCCTGACTGGAGCTAGAGTTGAGGTAGAACTGAGGAACCATTTCACAACATAAAGGAATGATAAATAATGGCCAGGGTGATACTGGGAGAGGAAATCAGGCTCATGGATGAGTTCTGCACAGCAGGACCTTCATGTGTCCCATCCATCACTAACTGGATCTCAGGTTTAGACCAAACTCAAGATGTAGCCATTGGGCATAATAAGACATAAACTCATAAACTTCTGTTTAACTTCTCACACAGAGGAATAGAGCTGGGGTTGTTCGGGTTGGAGAAGATAAGGCTTCTGGGTGAGAGCAAATAAGACAGAAGCGAACCCTTCTCAGAAGGTGACTGGACACGACACTGAGCAACCTGGCCGAGGTGACCATGCTCTGTGCAAGGGGGCTGGGTTAGATGATGTTGAGTCCTCCCTTCCAAACTCTGCTGCTCTGTGATTTTGTGAACTCTCTGGGCTCAGTTCGGTTGCCCAGACCCAGGGCCAGCAGCTTTTGAGATAAATAAGGTATCGATATCCTACCTAGTTTGCATTTGCTTTTCAGGTAAGACTTAGGTTATATTTTCCTGCCCCAGAGAGATTCCTTACTTTTGCCCCTAAATGAATGAAATTACGAAAAGAGCAGCTGGCCTTGCGTCTGGTTTTAGTTACATCTCAGTGCCTGTGCCAAGACAAGCCAACATGTTGGTGTTGAGTCCAGAAGCAACTTCACCCTGTGCCTCATGGCTTCTGCAGTCAAATCTTGCCTTGGATGTGGAATGCCAATGTGTCCCATTACTGCTCTCAACCAGAACCATCTAGTTTTTGTGTGGTTTTGATAATATGCAGCCTGCTGTAAATTACTGCCTGAACAGAGGTATGGGACAAGGTGATCTCCAGATGTTCCATTCTCAACAATTCTGTGATTCTGTATCCTCAAACTTACTTTCATAAGAGTGGCTGGAAACCAAGCCCATGCTTTTATATAAGGATAGTGGGTGGAACCATATTTTGGAATATGGTTGATAGATCAATTGTATTGGTGTTTGTAGGCCCTGGAATACTGAAGCACATAAAGATCTGCTCATAGAAATTTCTTTCAAGACTCTCCATCTTCTTAAACTTCTCCAGAATACAAAATCAGTGCTCTGAGATGAAGGACTTTAGTTTTCAATTCCATCCTGACTGGAAATCTTTTCAGGACAACCAAAGGCAGAAAGGAAGCATCAGTTGCCTTAACCATAGCTGCCATTACTCAAAATTGAGTATGGAAATATTCCCGAGGAACATGAGGAAAATATCAGCTCAGTATGGGCTGAATGCAAAGCAGGTCTGCTGGTCAAGTGTCCTGTGTTTGACCGAGCTCAATAAAGGGTGCATAAGGACTTTTATAATGTGCCAAGTACATGGCACTAATTCCTAGGTAGTTCTTCCTGCTTCTGCTGATCCGTGGCTCAGGAATGTCTGGAGTCTTTCTATTTAATAGTTTTTGGTAGAATTTTCTACTGTTTTCTACCTGTCTCAATATCCTTTAATATTTTTTTTAACAGAGAAGAAAATTTACTTGAAGTGGTGATTATATTCTATATTTACAGATGTATTTCAGACATGGTGTCTCCTACCTTAAAATTAACTAATTAAATAAATACAAGCAGAACTAAGAAATAGTATTAAGATCAGTTATGCTGTTTAGTGCTCGAATTATTTGCCTGGTCTGCAGATGCCATTTTATACCCACTGTAGTAGTGGTCATTTCTGAAACTGGCATGTTGTGCTCTCAAACGCCATCAGAGCGATCCTTACACAATAACATGTTGGATGCATCTCATGCTCCTTTTTTAAAAAGTACACCATGATAAATCAGAAATACAAAGACAAAGAAAAATACAGGTTTTTTAATTCTGATTTGACTGACATTATAATTAAATTGGCTGGATCACTTCTTTTATCTCTTTATATACCTGTAGAAATGAAGCTGTCACAAAGCAGTTGAGCAACGGCAAACAGGCTGTCATAGCTGACATCCAGCTGTACAAACCAGGTTCAAGGAGCTTTCAGGATGAATTCATCTCTTTTCTTCTAAACCATCCTTTAATATAAAATTTTTAAGGCACAGAATTAGTAATGAAAGAATTATCAGTGTATCAAATAAAGTAGCATCAATCCAGGGAACGTCGCATAGCAGGTGAGATTCCTCCCCTGATGCAACTGTCTAATTTTGATAATTGCAGCATGGGAATTTGTATGTGTACTTGGTGCCCAGGCTCTCATTGCTGTCACTGAAAACTGAGAGCTCAAATCTGACTTGACATAGTTTTTTGGTGCCCACCTGAGACATTCAGGGGCCTGTGAGACACCCATATGGGATTGATAGATATAACCCTGGACTTAAAGGAGAGCCACGCTCTTCTAGAGAGACAGCTGGATGCAGGATGGGGCTTGGGGGCATCTCAGACAGCACTGGATACTTGTGTGTGGGTGGTTAATCAAGCACTTATCAGCGTTGTCAATGGGAGTCTAGAGAGCAGTTACACTCACCTGAAGGCAGATGCCTACTCTTATGTAGGTCTTGAAGTCAGGAATCTGAAATTTGGATGTGTTCATCTGCTCTAACTGTCTAACCCATCATGATTAGTGGAGATCCTGTCCAGACAAGTCAATGGAGCCTGGAAAGCAATTCAGCTCACACAAGAAATACCTACCTGCTTTTGGTCAGGTTAACTGCTCCCTGGGCTCCAGTGATGGTATCAACTGGATCTTCATCTTCTCTGACTCAAATTAGGGACAGCACACACACAGACATGCCCTTCTGAGACCTTAAATACAGGTGTCTGGCTGTGAATCCCACATGCAGTTCACTGGAACAAAGCGATGGTGTTTGAGGCTTTCATATGAAATTAACTTGAGGAGCCTCATAAGAAAAAATGAAGGAGACTGCTAAGACTCATCACATCCCCACATGGGGACACTAATTCTGCTTTTGAATCACATTTATCTGTCATTTCCCTCACCCCTACTCACACTGTGACAACTTATGCTGTTGAATATAAGCCTCAAGTCGCTCCCTACCCCATGCCTAAACATATCCAAATTAATTTATTTAAGCCACTAAAAAGTCCTTGGTCTTAAATTTTTTTTAACAGGATCCTGTGCTTATTCTATTAAAAAATTAATCTGCTAGGATGTCTTTAATCAGCCGAGTCACACAAAGGCAAAATAATGACACAGTAACTTTAGGGAACCTTGACTTTGAGCCGCCTTTTATAAGCATGGAAGGCAGAATAAAAAAAAAAATCAAAAGCAGTAAAAACTTATATTATTTCTGTCAGTAGCTCCTTTTCAGAAAATGTTGTGAAAACAATCTCTGTGTGGAGGAAGCAACATACTGAGCAACAAGCCTCAATCACAGGAAGTTCATTTTTTTCCTTGGCGCGTCGCCCAGTGCCATCAGAACTAATTAAAAACAGAGCCACGCTGGTAGGAAGCTCAGTGTTTGGGTTTTACAATAACGGAGTAGCAAACCAGGGGGACGTCTAATGAGAATAGTTTCCGAGTTTGTTTTCTAGCATTGGGCAACTATGTCAATTACTGGAAGTACAGCTCAGGGCCAGCAACCATGCTGAGCCACGAAAGAGGGTTATTTGCCATACAGATTGAGCTGCTACTTTGATGCATGTGTTCTGCGTGTCACTTGCACACTGGTGCAGCTCCTTGGCTCATCACTAAATAGGAGGAGGCTGATGCCACCTTGCTCTTCTTGTCTGAGGCTACATCAAATGTTACGAGACAGGGCTTTCCCCCGGATCATTAGATATGCTCCAGTTAAAAAATGAAATGCGTCCTCTTCTAAGGATTCTACTTGTAATGAAGGATCTGACTTGCAAAGGGAATTATCAGCCAGGGGCTTAACCCTTTGAGAGTTGGAGGAAAAGACAGGTTGACCTGAATATTTTTAAAGCAAGCCTCATAACTCAAACAATCCCAAATGAAAATTTAAAATATGCATTTAAAGGAAGCATACGGCTTCAAAATCTCACATATGCAATTTTTACACCTGTAAATAACCTGCTTATTATAATGCATGTGGAATTAGTGTATATATTAAACATTTTATACTCATATTTTAGGATTACTTTTAATTTTATGAGGAAAGGAAATAGAAGTGAGAGAGGAAAACAGGCTGCAGCCAAGGAAAAGTTTATTGCAAAAATGAAGGAAATGCTCTCTATATCCACTGAGGACAGAATGGGAAGCAATGGGCTTAAACTGTAGCAAGGAAGATTTAGGTTAGTCATTAGGTAAACTTTCTAAGTGTAGACTACATCTGCCTGGGCAGGTGGTGAAATCTCCATCAGTAAAACATTTTAAGAGTAGATTAAACAAACATCGACTCACAGAATGGTTTGTTTTGGAAGAGACCATAAAGATCATCTTCTTCCAACCCCCTGCCATGGGCAGGGACACCTTCCACTATCCCAGGTTGTTCAAAGCCCTGTCCAACCTGGCCTTGGACACTTCCAGGGCTGGAATATAGACAACCAGTTCCAGTGCCTCGCCACCCTTTGAGTAAAGGACTTCTTCCTAACATCTAATCTAAATCTCTCATCTTTTAGGAGAGATAATAGTTTTAAACCCATTCCCCCTTGCCCTGTCACTATCTGCCCATGTAAAAAGTCACTCTCCCTCTTTTATAAGCCCCGTTCAAGTACTGGAAGGCTGCAGTGAGGTCATCCCAAAGTCTTTGCTTCTCCAGGCTGAACTCTCTCAGCCTGACTCCACAGGAGCTCTCCAGACCTTTGATAGTTGTCTGATTTGTGATTAACTTTCTTCTCTGTTGTAGAGGTGAGATCTCAGATCGTGTTCCCAGCCTTCTCTCAGGTATAAGAGTCTGAGGACATGGACTGAGAGATTCTCAACATTATATAAGATCTGTCATTCTTAATCCTCCATGGTGATGGTAAGTGGGATTAATAGGCTTACTACCCATTTTAAACTTACTACCTACTGTAAAATGGTAGGCCCAACCATCTAACTTTTGAATGAATTCAATCCATTTTATTCAGTCTTGACAAAAATTTTCAATTTCTCAGTAAATATAAGTTTGGTATATTCTGCAAGTTTCCTTATTATTGCAGTTTTGTTTGTGTCCTTGTTGCTTTCCTCTGTTGCATGATCGCCATTTTCTTCATGTTGCCCCTTCTGGTATCTGAGGCTGAAATCCAGAAATGTGGGGGAGATACCAAATAACAGAATAATGATGTGGGTTCACTGCTGTAAGATTGCTTTATGATGTATTTACATCATTGTTATTGGTCATTGGTGGCTTTCTCTTGACTCTGTGGATCACCCCCTGCATTGCCCTCCAAAGTCCTCCTGAATGCACCTTGTCTTCCATTTGTGCTACAGGCAAGACACAAATCTCTTTGCTGTGGAGAATTGCTATCAGGATGGTAATTGCTTTTACTAATTATACAGTCTCCGTTGACTAAAGAGAGAGCCTTAGTTTAAACAAGCTGTTTAAACTAGTTTCTAGTTTCTAACTACACACTCAACTTAGACAATGTGGATCCTGGTTGATGTCCTGTTGTGCTCCTAAGCAGTGTAATAATATGAGTAAACGAGATCCTGGGACCATGAGATCAAGTTATATCCAGCTGGTGGGGCTCATCCTTATTTTCTATCTGTGTACTATGACTCCTGCTACCTTAAATGGGACTGGTGAGACAAAGCTGTGGATACTAAATGAGCTTCCCAAATGTGACAGTGACTGTGGGACACATTGTGCTGTTCTCATGAGCCAATGGAGGCTTTCTACTAACAGAACTTAATGCCTTCAGAAGGAATTATACATAAAGGTACGAGAGACTCATTTGTATCAGACTCATTTTGTCTTTTAATGGTAAATATCACATGTTATCTTAAAGGTATTCACCCTATTTTATCACCTTACTTATGTTTCAGCATGCAATAAGTTAAACGTATTTCTCTGCATTTACAGAAGGTGAAAATATATAATTATTTGTCACAAAAATGCTGATATAATGTGCCACTAAACCTCTGTGACTTGCTGTATACCCCAGTGATTATTCCTCCACTGCCTGTTCAGCTGTTTTGCTAACTGACACTATCGCCCATGCCAAGAACTTTGAGCAAAGCCACAGCTTTGGTCTCTCGCCTGTGTGTTTGACTGACCTTTTATTACTTCAGTAAAGGTCTGGGTCCCAATTCACCATGAAAGTAAACGGATACAATTGTGTTGACTTCAGTGGAATCGCACACACTTAAGCCAACGGTGAATTTGGACCTCAGTAACTACATTTCCTTTTATAAGGCTGGTGGATGAGTGCTTGGGGAACAGTTAGCTTGTCAAATAAAGGAAATAGCTTTATCTTTCTACACTGTATTTATAGTGCACTCTTCCTACCAGACTTTGCCCTGCTGAAGCCAATTGTTCCAGGTTTTATTTCAGTCAGATCAGGGAAAAGAAGAAAAAACTAAGGATGAAATAGGAGACATTGTCAGAACTATGTTACTCACTGATTGCAATATGATGGTCTTGGCATAAAACAATTTAAAAGGCAGTTGAAGCCCTCCTATGTTCCCTGGTTATATTTGCTTTCTTCAAATCATGCTGATTAATGTGGTTAAGCTAAGTTGACTTTTATTTTTTCCTTTCTTTTCTGACTGACCGCAGGCAAAAGGGGATTTGACTAAGTAAAAAAAAAAAAACAAAAAAAAAAACTTTTGGATTAAATTAAAAATTAATATCAGGTTGAAAATCCTTAAATAAAAGCAGTGGCTCATTTCTTGGAGTGGATCTATGATAGCACATTAAACAGTCCTGAAGCTCAGATTCAGGCACCAAAACTGATTATGGGCCCTGGTGTGTTTTTGTTATGGAAAATCACAACTGTTTAAGCAATTCCTGGACACAGTTCATGTTCTGGGGTGGGCCTGACAGTATTCCTAACCAGCAGGTTGCATGCAGGCACCTTGATTTGAGGCTATGAGGGTCTCATGGTATGGAAGTGACCAGCTCATGCAGTTGGCCAGAAAGCAGCACCTGAAATGATTTATTTCACTGGTATATATGTACTCCTTGTGGCTGAGTCAGGATATTTGGGCGAGTTAGGATATTTGAGCTCAATCTTCCTGTCTGTTTATGAAAGAGAAAGATTTTAGCCTCTCAGGACAGAAGTCTAATCATGGAGTCGTTGTTTATCTTTGGATCATAGAATCATCAAGGTTGGAAAAGACCTCCAAGATCACCGAGTCCAACCTGTGACCGGTCCCCACCTCATCACCCAGCCCCGAGCACTGAGTGCCACCTCCACTCATTCCTTGGACACCTCCAGGGATGGGGACTCTGACACTTCCCTGGGCAGCCCATTCCAATTCCTGATTGCCCTTTCCATGAAAAAATCCCTCCTTATGTCCAACCTGAACCTCCCCTGGTGCAGCCTGAGGCCATTTCCTCTTGTCCTGTCTTTGTTGCCTGGGGGAAGAGCGTGACACCCACCCAGCTACAAACTCCTTTCAGGGAGTTGTAGAGAGAGAAAATGAGAAGTTTAAACTCGGGAAAGGTGGTAGACCTGAAAATGGGATCTAAGAAAGAAAGAAAGAAAGTGATAGAGACAACAGAAGGGGCAAGAGAAGCAATTGCTTGTCAGAGTTTCAGTAGTTTAGGGCAAAATAACCCATGTAAAGCACCAACACATAAAATCCTGTCCAGGCAGGACAGACTGGTTCAGCAAAGCAGATTGGCTCTGTCACACTCCATCCCTGCTCCACAAAGTGGCAAGAAAGAGAAACTATTAGTTTGGCTAGTTCTAAAGATATAAAACTAATTTAAGTAATAATGATAAACAGCACCCCACCACGCTCCTCACATAACCAGCAAAAATCCCGATCTTCCATTTCTTTGCTGAACTGAGACTTGCTTAACAGCAGAAGAGGGATTTCAGGGAAACATGGCAGCAGCTAGCATTGTTTGTTTTCCACTGTAATTTTAACCAAATGTTTCTTTCAGGCAAGGTATTTCTCCAAGGACATTGCTATAACTTCAGACTATTTTCAGGAAAGTTAAAAATAGTAAAAACTGAAATCTAAAGAGGAGAGAGATGAATACAAATACATTTGGGCTGGCTTTGCTCAGCACAAGTCCTTCTCACAGCTGGTCCAGAGTTTTCTTCTGCAGCACAGCAACATCCTGAGGTTGCACTGTGAAAGTTTGAGCTTCTCCAGTTAAAATTAGATGAAGGAAATGGATGTATTGACTCCTCTTTATATCTTTATATTACCATGTTAACCTGCAGGTAAATGGTGTGATAGCAATTCTCTTCATTTCCAGTGGTTCATAATCTGTTCAGTGTGGATGGAGCTCAAGCAGTGAGGTTAAAATACCAAACAAACCCATGCCAAGTTTCTAACCATGTCTCAGTAAAACTTGGCCTTTGATTTTATAGCATGATGTTAGTCTTTGAAAATAAGATGGATTTTGTCTTGCTAGGAGTCATGAATTTACCTAAGGGTGTAAAGCAAGGGAGAATGTGCCCTATTAGTTGTTTAGGACATTTGAACAGATCAATGGATCATGGTGGGCAGGTTTAGTGTGACATCCAGCTAAGTGTAGATACCTACAACTCAGATGTCTATAATGCAGATGTCTGTGTTGGATTTGTTTAGATGCCCTATAAGGGAAGCAGGGAGGAGACAACTCTGGTGTGGGATTGTTTGCATCCTTAGAAAGTGAGTAATTTAATCACACCCTTAAAACTGTTTTTTCTCAGTTGAAAGGAAAGGGAATGTACAGTAAGAAATTTGGAAGTGCAATGTAGGCAAAAAAAAAGTAGGTGAAATTAATTCAAGTGTCTTTTCTGAGATTAGCAAGTTTGGAATACCCTACAGGCAAAGTCAAATCTGTCTGAAAATTTGCTTTCCTTTTTTTTTTTTTTTGTTTGTTTTGTTTCTTCCTGGGGACAACTGTGAGAAACCGTAGGGAACGGGAGGATATTAATAAGCGTAATTTGGAATGTGTTTGTGGAGGGATTGAAAATACACAGGTGAAGCAGAAAAGTCACTGGGGGTTACTGAAAGATACTGCAGAACAGCCATGGGACATCAGCATCCCATGTGCCAATCCTTTCCAGTGGGAATGAGAAGTTTATCCTGAAGCAGAAGAAAGAAAGAGTGGCTGGAGATGTCATCCAAAATCTCTTCCCATAAGAGGAAGAAAGTGAGGAGAGAGGAAAATAGAGCATGAGAGTATCAAAGGTAGAGTTGGGAAAAAGTAAGAAATTAGAATGCATTGATAAAATAACAAAGACAATTGAAAAAATTGCTTTTCTATGACCAAAGCCTAGTTCAGGCTCATAATTTCAGGACAATCATGTGTGCACTGTCCATAGCTTGTGAAGCAGGCACCTTTTATTCCTAAAGTATATAAAAGAAAATTTGAATCTACCTTTTATTTTTTCCCCCTGAATATTACAGTCCAAGCCCTGCTCAAAGATAACTTTCTACAGATTTCCCAATATGAAAAACAAAATGTGCAGACCTCAGCTTTGCTGTAAAATTCCAAAATTTTTCAGTCCTGCAGTATCTCCTCGTAAATGACAAGACAGAGGAAAATCCATCTCACGTCTGGGGTCTTCAGCTTGGAGATGTACTTTTCCTTTTATCTGTTTTATTTTTTTTTGTGTTTAAGGTTGTTAGGCAACTAAGAGTCTCTTTTTTTCCAGCATTCAGCAGCACCTCTCTGATTCCTACGGAAGCAATTCACCCTGTGATTCCTCCAGCAGTGTGTGCACGCTTGCTTATGCCTGGGATTTTATTCATTTGCCTTGGGTGTAAACACGCAGCACCGTTGCCAGCTCAGTGTACACAAGTTAACAGAAGTAATCCACATAATAATCCAAATACTTTCAGATTAGTACGACAGGCACTTTCTTACTTTTCAGCATTGGTAATCCTATCTTTTCACTTCCCAAACCATTATGATTGTTCAGCAAGATAAGGGTTAGCGGGAAAAGATATATTCTCTTTTAAGTGCTGTTCCCAAGTTAATCTTATTGCAAAGCTCTCCATAATTTATTTACTGAAGATGATTTGAAAAAATCAGATCGGGGAGGGTGAGGGTGATGCCTAACTTGTGTGCATGGAATAAATAAGCATTCCTATTTTAGTATCTTCTGGACAGAAGTTGATATGACAAAAATAATCCCTGTGACTGAGAATATGAGGGGCCCTTTTTGGCACACCCATCTACAAAGGCAAAGACTGAATGAGGATATGAGGGCAAGGAACTGAGATATTCTTTGATCCTAAGCACCAGGATATAAGTGTAATATTTAGGACAATGTGGGAAAGATGATTGTAATTGCTTCCCATGTTCTGTGATTAAATAAGGGCATCAGTCTCACAGGCAGACAGTTTTATACCTTTCTTTAGTTCTGGGGTGACTGTGTAAAGCAGAAAAAATATTTGCTTCTTGGTCATGAGCTATTGAGTGAATAAATTCATTAATGGTAAATGGCAGATAATTTTTGGGCCCACATAAACAGCAGTTGGGTAGGCTGATGTGTCAAAGAGCACACTTGAAAACCCTGAATGAAAGTTTCAAAAAATATTTAGTGTTATCCTTTTCTGACTGAATTTTTTACCACTGATTTGACTGGGAATATAAAAAACATAAAGAAAGTAAATTCAAAAATATGTCACATAGTCAGAAGTTTTCAAGTGACAGCTCTGGAGACGAGAAAGTGTTGCCCTACTGAATGATCTGGTAGATGGGATATTTACCGTGGTTGTTTGATTCTTTTTGGCATTTTTTTTTTTAAAAATCAGATTTAAAATCTTTCAGGTGACTTGTAAAAAATATTTATTTGTACTTATTTTGTAGTATATTGTTCATCTCACCATTTGGAAGGGAGATCACATTATTATGACTTGTTTTACTGTTGTTGCCTCTGCACCTCCTTCCCCTTGTTTTCTGTCCCCATCCTTTCAGATATAAATGTAACCCAGTGAGAGCAAAATGCTGTGATCCAAATCCAGATTTTTTTTCTCAGAAAAATCACATTCTTGATATTTAAATAAATGAGATAGACAGTAATAATAGATAAGAGACAGGATGATTACAGGTGAGTAGCTAAAACAGAGCAATGAAATGCTCTGTGAAATGTCAAAGAGGTTTATAGAGCAGAGAGGAATGATTCCAACTGGGACTTCATTGGGGTCTCCTGTTTCTTAAAAGAAATTAAGCAAAATAAATCAGAAAAGTAAAAACTGTTTGACTCATGTGACTGTGAAGATCATTATTATTACATTTTTTAACATTTCAGGTTTGATAAAATTTTCTCCAAATAAAACTGGATTTTTCTAGGACTGTCCTGGCTTATCCACAAAACATTCTGGGGC
Organism: Daphoenositta chrysoptera; assembly: GCA_013397915.1. Lineage (NCBI taxonomy): Eukaryota > Metazoa > Chordata > Aves > Passeriformes > Daphoenositta > Daphoenositta chrysoptera. Next base: position 459,135 of record VZRO01007690.1, on the reverse strand, counting down.
ATTGTCTGGGAGAATAGGAGTTGGCAGAGGTCACATCCATGCAAGGGAGTGTCTTAAAAATTAACCAGTATAGAAGTACAAGGACCCTGGCTTAGGCCATGTCCAAACCCTGTTGAGTTTATCAGTCCAGACAGAACTGTAAAAACCAGTAATCTCAGAGCTTCACAGATTTCTGTTATGAAAATAAGAACCTCAAAGCTTTACTATGCTTTGTCTGGGTCAAATTCCTTCAGGAAAGAGTAAAAATACCCAGAGGAGTTTGGTTGGAGACAGAGTTAATCAAACTATATTTCTAGTTCTAGTACTGTGACTTTATCCTAGGAAGAGCTAGAAGGACCCCCAGGCTTGGTGGGGTTCTTGAAGCAGCCTTAATATCTCCATGAAGTACGACCTTTTAAAGCTTGTCCATGTCCACATCAACATTCCCCCATCCATCCCAAGAAACATAAAATCACCTGCTGTCTGCAAAGGCAAAATATTTTGTCATGCAGCCAGTAACACTGCAGAGCAGGAGTGGGTGATGCAGCTTCAGCTCTTTGCTGTTGGCAGGCTGGAGCTGTGTTGCTCCAGCAGAGAGGACAGGAGGGAGATGAAGGCCAGGAGTCTTCATTTCTCCCACTGTTGGAAGGTAACAGAAACTTGCTTTACCACTGGAAGAATAAAACTCCTGCATGGCTGGGAAGATTTTCCACTTGGTAGAGATTCCTGGAAGGAGCGACTTTAAGCTGCCTCCTATCCCTTGTTTCTTCTGCTCTGCTCCCATGATTTGGGGATCCCTGGTGAGGGGTGGTTGTGCTATTCAGGTCACGGATTTGTGCAGACAACTTGCAGTACTTGCTTGCTAAGCACTAAGCAAGCTGTATCCCATAATAATATTGTTCTATCGTCTTTGTCTAAATGTGTGTTTAGAGGAGGAGCTGTTTGGTTTTTGGAGGAAGAATAAGGAAGAGAGAAAATGCCTACAGCATAATTAAAAAGTTGTTGCTCTAATTTTTCTCCTCACTTTAGAATCCTCTGTTGGCTTTAATTAAGTGCTTGAATTAAGATCGTAAGGCAAACACCATTTGATGTTTTTTTCTCTCTTTTTTTTTTTGTTTTAAATGAAAGCAAGCTCACTCACCAGGTGGGTTTCTCCTCAGGTGCTTGCTGCTCTAATATAGACAATCCACATGGGCATCTCTGCAGGCAGCGTGCTTTCTTCCTGAGTGCTCGGGGGCTCCAAAGAGGTGCCTGTCCCTGCTGTCCCCAGCTGTGCTGTGGGAAGATGTTGGCAGCTCCGTGAGCATTTTGAGGATGTGTGCAGCGAGGAGGGACAGGGATCCTTGAGGGTGGCTCACGGATTCGTAACTGGGGGCAAGGAGGTGAAATTGAGCAAAAGCAAAATGAGGTTGGGTATCTCGGCAAACTTCTTCAGTGTCTGTTAGATCATTTGTGAGAGAGGGTCCCAGAGGTGCCCACAGATGCTCTGTTGGTTGAGTCATTTAAAAGTATCTGTCTAGGCCATCACATGCTCCCTACTGCTGCAGCATCTGAAAAGCACAGAGGCTCAGGAAATTGGGCCAAGAGGGACTTGGGGAGGTCATTTCGGCCTCAAGAGATGAATGATCCTACTTAAAACATCCCCAGCAGACGTCTGTCAAACAATGAGGAGCCACACAACCCCTTATGGGGAAAAGAGCTATTATTTTTCCCATCGTAAATATGAAAAATCAAAGATAAAAGGAAGACAAAAGTTTTAGCCAAGTCACACAGATATTATAGGGTAGAGATGGGAATTGAAGTCAAAGCCTTGCAGAGTAAATACAGCACCAAAAGAACATTCTTCTAACTGGTCTGTAGGAGGAATTGATGAGCATCTTTTTTTCACGCAGCACTGTTTTGATTCTGTACTTTTGACTAGGCAGGTGGACTTCTGGTTCTCCTCAGCCCCCATGAAATTTCTTATTTCCTCATAAATTCCTTAAAAAAAAAAAAAGAAGGTTGATTATTATTGGTAATTTGCCAGTTTCAGCAAAAATATTATTTATTGCAAACGTAATAAATGATTTATGCTTGTGATCATTTAGACTTTATCCCTTTAAATTTCTTCCTAGGGATTTAGAGGTGGGTCTGGCACTGCTGGTTTAGTGGTTGGATACAGTGATCTTAGAGGTCTTTTCTAACTTTAATGGCTCTGTAATTCTATGAATTGCCACCTACCTTGCTTTCCCTGACAGCTTTTCACTGAACACTCTTCAATGAGGAAGAAGAAAAATATTTCCAGGTAAAACTTGGAACCTGAGAGCTGATATTAAATAGCTGATCTTATCCACCTCTTGTTCCTATTATAGCCTAGCCATGACTAGGAAGAAAATCAAAAGCACTGGACAATTTCTAAACGGAATTTTATTTCTGTTGGGATCTCTTCCAGATCGTTTTGTGCTACAATGATAGTGACGTGTTACAAATATTTCCAAAGGATGATGAAGTGTAAACTCCTTTTGATGGACAATCTAGTCAAAGAGAGAAAAGAAATCAAAATTATCTTTTCAATGTAAATTGCTTGCTGAGCCATCATTTGGAAATTTAGACAAAACATTTGAATATTTAAAACTTTATTGAGACTAGCAGTCCAAGAACCAAGGCTTGTTTTGTCAATGGAACTATTCAAGTTATTCTGGATTTACACCAGTGGCATGAACTGATGATATAAGCTGTCTTTTGAAAACCAGGTACTTTAGGTGTCTTTGGTTTCGGGTAACAACTTTGCTTTGCTTTACTTTGGCGTGGGTTAACATGTGTGACAACAATTTTATGAAAATCAAGCACCTGTTTCACACTTGAGACTCAAAATATCTCAAGGCCAAAGTGATGCCAAATCTAGATTCCCCAAGTTGCCAGGTTGTAATGTGATCTGTGGGGGGATAATATGTGAGCAGTGATTGCAGCAGGACGGGAATGAACAACTCAGTCTGCAGGCTGGCAGGAGAAGGAAGGTGCAGAAGCTACTCAGGTTGGGAGACTTGATTGGCTTTTCTTTACCCTGTCCGCTAAATATTTGTTCAGCTTGAATTAAACTTTTTTATTTTTTTTAGGATTCATCTCATCCAAATTTGCTTGTCAAAAAATTAGATTTCCACGAAACAGTCACCCCAAACTCTCTTTAAAACTGAGGGAAAGAAATAAGGATCTTTGGAGAATCCATTTGTTGACTTGTTTATTGTGGAGAAATGAAGCCCGTCAAGAACTGCTTATATTGATGTGTTGATTCCAAACACAGTGGTCCAGACTAGATAGAAATAACCAGCTTTTAGAACCCTAGCTCTGTGCAAGGTAATTTTTCTGGTTTTAGGAATCTGTTTGCCTCTTTTTGAGTTACAGATGCCAGTTTTGAAAGCACAGTCAGACATTATTTCTCAGTGAATGAGTTGAGCAGCTCTAATAAAAATACAAGTATAATCCATGCCATCCTCAAAGGCACTCAGAAAATGCATGCGTGTCTGGTCCTGACTTGTTAACAACCATAAAGACAGCACTTGGAAGTATTTAATACAGCTGTATGAACCATGCACTCTCAAAGAGCTTCATCTGCTATATTTCCTCCCAGTGGCAAATAAAAAAAAAATCCAGTATAATTAGGGCATAATTCTGTTAAATTTGTGCAATAAAAGCATTATTAAAAGAAAGAAAAGATTGCCCTTATAGGCTGTGCTGCAGTGGAATCAAGCATAGCTTGTTAGAGTTATTTTTGTTATTATTGCATTACTTGGCTATTGTGTTACCCCTGAAATGCTGTAAAGGAAGGAAAAGGCCATGTAGATGGAATTTCAAAGTGATTCCTTTATTCAATATTAAAATTTCATTGGCTACATATGTGCAGAGCGAGGTCTTGGAGGAGTTGTTTGCCATGTGTGTTACTGAGAGTCAGCTCCTTGAGACCAAATTTCCCATGGACACAACCTGCCCACAGACCCCATCAGGGCCTGAAATCTGAAAAATCTGAAAAATTTGCTTCAGCCAGGTTAGTGATTTTGTGAGGAAGTTAAATTAATCTCAAATCTGCCCCAAGTAAACCCTTTGCAGAAGTACAGACTCAGACATCCTGCCTATTAAGGACGGAGATAGAAAGCTTTGAAAGGCACTGATGTTCAGCAGGATGTGACATTTCCTTATGTCCTGGGGAGAATAACATTTTACCAGGCTACAGAGAATGTCTGCACAACTCTTCTCACCCCTTCTCCCAGAGAAACACCTTCAGTCTGTCGTAGATACACTGAAGAGATGCCTCACGTGGACTCGAGTGACAACATTAACTACAGGAGCATGAAGTGGGATATGCAGAATCTACTGGAGAAGAGAGTTCTGCTGAGCTCTAAAGGTGCAGATTTGCCCCTCTTCTCTGCTCTTTTGAGGCCCCTTCATCCAGCTCTGGGGTCCCCAGCAGAGAGAGCACATTGGGCTGTTGGAGAGAGTCCAGAGGAGGGTAAGAGAGATTATTAAAGGGATGGAGCACCTCTCCTACGAGGAAAGGCTAAAAAGAATTGGGATTGTTCAGCCTGGAGAACAGGAGGCTTTGCGGTGACCTAACTGTGGCCTCCCAGTACCTGAGGGGAGATGACAAGAAAGATGGAGAGAGACTTTTTACAAGGGCCTGGAGTGACAAGACAAGGGGGAATGGTTTCACACTGACAGAGAGTGGGTTTAGATTGGATATTAGGGAGAAACTCTTCCCTGTGAGGGTGGTGAGGCCCTGGTACAGGTGTCCCAGAGAAGCTTTGGATGCCCCATCCCTGGAAGTGCTCAAAGCCAGGTTGGATGGGGTTTGGAGCAACCTGGGATAGTGGAAATCATGGGCTGCCACAGCAGAGGGTTGGAATTGGATGATCTTCCAGGTCCCTTCCAACCCAAACCATTCTATGATTCTATGAATCTGCAACAGAACTCTTAAAAAGAAGTCCCCCTCCGAGCTGACCAAACATGTGATCCCTTCCCACGTTATTTATGCATGAGTGCCTGAGAGACCAGTGGAAATGGGGACTTTCCAGCAGAGATGCTCTCTCCTAAACTCTGAAGCAGAGATTCATCCAGCAAACACTGAGCTGCAACTCAATTTCAGAACAACATCTGTCAAGGCAGTGCCTCTACATGAGCTGGGAACTGATGCTCCCATTAAGTCAAGGGAGATCTTATCAATACAGCCAACAGCGCTGGGGCAGGTAACAATCTCATCTTGGAGCAGACACCTCTCTCTGGAGACATTCAAACCCTGCCTGGATGTGTTCCCAGTGTAACTGGCTTTAAGTGACCCTGCCTTGGCAGGGAGGTTGGGCTGGATGATCTCCAGATGTTCTGTCCAACCCTAATTATCCTGTGATTCTGTGATCTGATCATCTGGACAGTCAACCAGACTGTTGGCTATGTTGACTTGATAAAAGATTCATTTCACTACACATATTGTGCCACTTCTGGTGCTGTAAGTTTTTCCATTTGGCCTCCAGTTTCTGCTCCAGACCTTGTGGGTCTCCTGTAAGGCTTCTGCCACATCTGCCAGTGTTGTGCAGATGTCTCAGGAATGTTGGAGCTTCTCAAACGTCACTAGGAGCCTGTGTTTAATAACCAAATCTGGAGCTTTGTCTAAATCCGAAGCTGAATCCTATTAGAGTAGCAGCATTCAGTTGCCTCAACACAGGCTTCTCATGCCATTGGAGGCACTTCTGGATATCCAAGACATCTGCACAGCACTGACAGATATGACACGGGGCTGATGGAAACCAGCAGCCTTCTGGAGTGGCAGCTGGAGGCCAGGGGGGAAACCAGGAGGTCTCAGATGGCACAAGACTCCTGTGAGTGAGGGACTGAACTGATCCATAAGTATCTATATTGGAACCTGTTTCCTCCAGTTCTCCTTTCAGTAAATGGAGAGACACAAGGGGCACAACTTATTTTCTTAAGCTTCTTCTCCCCTGACCAGCTGTCGATGGTTTTGGAAATGGTTATCACTTTTCTGATAAAGTGGCCTTGCATTAGTTTAAGGTATGGGCTCTCCAAAAATAGGGACCTGCCTTTCCATTCTGAAAGGAAAAACCTTTGAAAGTTTTTCTTGTATCGAAGCCAGACAATCCTGAAATTTAATTGGCTATTTAATAATTCTTATAAGGATAATAATAATAATAATAATTAAAAAAAAAAATAAAAATAATATGCTGCAATGCTAATTTAAATTTTATATTAGCAATTCAAATTGAATTCTCTGCTTTGAAAAGAGTATATTGCATTATATAGTAATTATGATGTAATAATTAAATTGTAATAATGTTAATCTTTTAATTCATCATGAATTTAAAAGGAAAAGAAGCGTGGTCAATAGGGATTGTTCACTTGAAGACTCTTGATCTAAATGCAATGTAAATTTTTTGCAGTTTTAAAATAAACTTAATTTCCACTGCTGATTTGTGCAAAATAAAACAAGCACATTTTGCCGTTTCTTAGGATTTTCCACCATGATTCTCTGTGGCTTGGTTTGTATTTCCTTTACTTCCAAAGCTGTTTCATGGCCCTGCTTCTATTTGCAGCTCCAAGGGTGAGCTGGACCTTTCTGGTCTGCCCTGGGATGGGAAAAAGGCCTGCACCTGAGCCAGGTTAATCAAACCACATCTTCCCCTCGTACCAGTGGTTCACAGTGATCTGCTTTATCATGTGCAGGGTTCCCAGCTGACAAAATGAGCTCAGTTCTCTCCTCTCCCAGTTTTCACCAGCCCTGTGCAAGCAGGGATGATGGCAGAGCAGATTCCCTGAGCTGGACAGCCTGGCCAACAGTTTTAAAGTGTAATTTAATTTTTTTCTCTCTCTCTTTTTGCATCTGCCGGTTCGCATGGTGCAGCCTTTTGCGGTGCTACCCAGGCTGAGAAGTGTCCACAGCTATCAGCTTTCACCAAATTGCTGAAGGGTGAAATTTCACCATTTCTGCCAGAAAAAAGCAGGTTTTTTTTTATTTTTTCCTTCCCCCGCTGCCCCCTCATCAAGGCAAATAGCAACATTTCCCTTGAGAATCAGATCCTCTGTAAGAACAGAAGGACTTTTTAATTCCTTTACTTTAAATGGAAATCTGTTGTACCCTCTCTCACTTTTCCTCCCTGATACATCCAGACTTCAGTAAAGAAGCAAATCCTTTCTGAAGCCAGGATATATAAGTGCATAATTGGAGGCAAAAGATGTTAGCAAAAAGCTAAAGCTCAGTCCTGAGAATCAGGACACCTGGTTTCTCTCCATGGCTCTGCCCCTGTGTCCCAGACACCCATTTATCCTCTGTGAATGTTTATTTACCTTTCTGCATTTGTATTTAATTATAAGCCACTTAGAATTTGCCAGGCATGAATTAAAATTTAGTAGTCATTGGATGACTCAGAAAAAAAAATGATCTGTGTTGTAAAATGGAAAAATAATAATGGAAGTTATTAATATTGATGTAATGTGTTACAGGTATCACTTAATCTATTATTGCAGATTTCTTTGCAGGCTTGTTGCTGAGCTATTATTTAATATTTGGCAGTCCCCCAACAGTCTGAAACTGCTTTCTTTCTGAATCCACAGCTTTTATCCAGCACAAAAAAGTGATTTTTCCCTTTAAGCCCCCTTCCCACTACATTACATTTCAAACTATATTACACAGGTTACATTATGGGTTGCTGCACATGCAGGCCATGATGTAATTCAGCATGACACATGACAAGCAAAGATGTGTTGAAATACCTGAGACTATTAGATCCAAACAACCCTCTGTTAAAGTTTTTTATTACCACATAAATATTCTCCTGGCTGACCAGTGTCTCAGAGGAATAAATACCCCATTAGAGGAAAACCAAAACCCCAGGTATTGGCCAAGTATGAGGTTGTTAAGAGGAAAAAAAGAAAAAAACCCTGGTTTTGTACATGTTCTTCTCATGTTAGAAATAAAAAAAACCCAGTAATAATGTAAAAAAAAAGTGCACAAGCCTATCTAACCATACTGAAAAGGGGTAATAGAGGATACAGATAGTAAAGGACATTAGAGCCATATAATATTTTTTCACAAAGAAAAGGCTGATGAAACAATGAAGGGGGCTTTGTTGAGTTGGGAGACTGGCAGGGTTTTTGGAATCAAGCTCAAGGTACAAAAGAAAGTTAAGGTGATACTAAAATAGGATTTTTCACTTTTCTGGCATGACACTGTAGAAATAATCTGATTTAAGATGAAATCAAGGGAGTCAGGTGGAAGGACTGGGAAAAAAGCAAAGCAGCAGGTCATGGACAAGGAATGAGATGGTGGTGGCAGCCTTGTGCTAACCAAAGGTGTGGAGAATGGCTGTAAAAGTTGAAGGGTTGGGAAGGTGTCAGAAAACAAAATTGAAAAATAAATGACAGGGAAAAGAAATCTTGTTCTAAGCTTTGGAGCTGATATTCCTAATAAACAATTATGCAGAAAGCTGAGCTGACAGGAAAAGAGCTTTTGTGGGAAGGTTCCAATAGGTTAGAAGCTGCTCATCAAAAAGAGACTGGAAAAGACACTGAGGAGCAAATTATTTGAACAAACTGACTTTCCACATAAAGAAATAGGGTAGGGAAGATGCTTGCCTAGAGCTTGGGATGTGCTCCACTCTCTTAGGTGTGGTAGAAGTGCTAAGTTGGTTGGAAATAAGCACAAAGTATCAGATATTTAAACTGGATTTCACTGTGCACAGGTCTGCAAGAACTGCAGACTACCAGTATGATAAACCCTGTCTATTCTAAGCCAGAAGGAGCTGTGGAGAACAAAAATTTAGAAACAGTGTGATGTTTTCTGTCAGTGCTACTTATGAATTGAAACAAAAAAGGTTAAGGTTGGATGGTTCCCCAAAACCTTTTCAAGATAATGTGCTTTTTCTAGCAGACGAGAGTGAGTGATTGGAAATGCAGGAAAGTAAGAACAGATTTGTTCAGTTCTGTCAGGAATAAAGACAATCTCAGCCATGAAAAATCTAGGAACAGTTCACAACATTCGTGGTGAGCTGCAGTTTGCCAGTGAGAGATGACACAAGAGCATCATGAATGTTAAATTCTGACTGTAGTACAAACTCCCAGGTCTTTTAGAAAATGTTGCTGTTGTGTGTTCTGAAGTAAATTTATGCCATTTAAAATTTACAGTTTCTGGAAATACTGGAGTGTTTTACTACACCATTTCTGTCTTCCTTTCTCCTCTCTGTCTGCTGCTTCCCCCCACCCCGTTATGATCTCAAGTGACAGAAAAAAATAAACCAAGAATAATATTGAGCCATGTTTATTATGCACAGTGAACACAGGTCTCTGGCAGAGACCTCAGCGTCTCTTTGGCCAGATGTTGGTCTGTGCTGAGGCTGTTTTTCAGTTGGAAAACCAGCTTAACCATCCCCTTGGGAATTTCTTCTGTGCGGGTTAATTCCAGATGGTGAAGAGCAGGCTTAGCAGTTCCTGGATAAACCACTCTTCGGTGTCAAGAGCAAAAGTAAAATAACACTATTTGGGACATTCCTTCAAGCCACACTTTCCTTGTCATTAGAACCAGTTCCTTGTTGTACAAGCATAATGGGGCAAATTAGGGTAGCTTTGGGGATACTCTAATTTAGGCTGTGAACAGGTCAGGTCCTTGGTGACATGAGGCATTTGAGACTAATCAAACAAAGAGTGAGAAAAAAGGGTTTTATAACTGTCCTGTTCTTGGACCAGGAAAATACCAGACTGGAAAAGGCACTGTTCAAACTGGGAAGCTATCCCTGAAAGTTCATGTCCACTTCTTGTAATACTTAAACAAAGTATGTCTATTCCAGTTTAGAAAATAATGCAAAACCAGTGGCCTGTGTCTTTCATTCCTCATCAGTGGTTCTCTCTCTGTGTGTGTGTATTTGTGGCTGTGTCTCCCTAAGATGAAAATCAAGTGATGCCAATGTCCAGTTGACCCTATGGGGAATGTGGTTGCTGATGGGAAAGTTAAAAAAATCACCTAAAATTTTGTTGGACTGAAATAAAGGGTAACTAAAAGAATAGGACTAAACTAGTGAGGTAGAATCTCATTTTAGCACTCTTAGTGAAAAAAATATAAGCTTTGATTGTGCAAAAGGTTTTGATTTGATACAAGAACGATTTGATAAAACACCGTTGTGAAACACAGTAATAATTTGCATTATACATTGTACTTGGGGCTAGTCCATCCTATAGACTGAGTGGAAGAGCTGACACTTGTCCTTGCTAACAGAGGTGGAAAGGAAGCTTTTTTTTTTTGAGTTATTTAATATTCATTTTTAAATTCTGATTAATTTGTTGTTTCAGCAATCAAAGATCAGTTTCAGATTTCCTGAATGGCACCTTCATGTTGTTCTTAGCAAGCACAGCAACATGTTTTGGGCCACGGTCTGCAAAATATCTGGAGTACCCTGTTATACATGAGGTCAGACTGCAATGGCCGCTTCTAGCTTAGAAAACCCATGTAGCTACAAAACATTGCATATTCCACTGCATTCAGCAATAACATCAGAGAAGGTCTAAAAGGGAATGAACAAATCTTGCAATCATATTAAAATATGCAAGTTTTTTGAACCTGATTTATTGAGATACTTAGGATGCTCTGTCTAGATGATTAGCCTTATTTTTCTGTGCTTTTTAATGTAGATTTTAACGTATTTTAAGAGCATTTATTTTGTATTTATTTTCAGAATCATGGAATTGTTGAGTAAACAAATTAATCTGAAACAGCTTTTTTTTACTTCTTATTCTGCTATGAAACCTATTTTTTTAATATTTATTGTCTTTTTTTCTTTCATTGAATGATTGTTTTCTTGTTATGGAATTTCCTTAAAGTTCTTAGTGGGCTTTTTTTTTGGTGTGTGCTAGAATATGTGGTAGCAATTTTAAATGCCTTCTGAAATATTAGGTTACCTACAGTCTATCAAATGATCTTGTAATCTCATCACAGAATCACACAGTCAATCACTGATGGTGATTTTTAACAATATTGGCATAACAAAGAAATTCTAGAAAAGGAAAATATGCTGGTGTCATATCAGTATATTTTAAAACAGAGATAAATGAACTGACAAGAAGGATAGACTGATTACTTTGAAGTTGACCCTAGAAAAAATACTAGAAAACTTGCCACAAGACTAATTTAATAATGACTTTTAAAATTACAGGATATAGAGCATTCCTCAGTGTATAAATTCTTTGAGGATGCAAATTGTTCAAGCCTTATTAGATAAACAGAAACGTATGGAGACCTGACCCTCCACTGTAGGGTTTAAACAGTTTTGCAGTTTCTATTACTAAATGGTCTTACGCTATTTGTAGGATTTAGTTTGTTCCTAATTATTCCTAAAAATTAAGTTCATTGTCATTAATCCTACTAACCATGGGATTTTCTTTGATGTTTTTAGCTTCCCTTATCAATTTTCTACACTTTATAATGTTTAATTTATATTGCTGTGTGTGTTTGGATCTCTTTCTTTCCAGTTGTCACATGTTGCATTCTTATTTCTAATTAGTGCATTTCCTTTGCCTTTGAACAAAGTTTTACTTTTACACAACTTGGTCTCACAGCTTCATAAACTCAAAACATCCCAAAGTTCCTTCTCATTTTTTCGATTTTTTTTTTCCAACCTTTCAAATCTCTTTAAAATTTCCCAGTTTTGAGAAATTAATTACTTTGGAGAGTCAAGTGTATTTGTTACTGGTTTGTCCCGTCCTCTCTCTGTATGGAGTGCAATCTAATAATAACAGTTGGTCCCTAGGCTACGACCAACTGCCAGCCCATAATTAATTCATCTTTATATTTTTCTTAAATTTGAAGAGAAGTCTACTGCTGGTTGCATATGTCTCCCAAATTGAAGCCTCCCATTACAAAGATATTTCCTTCTGTTATTTATTTATTTTTTTTTCCATTATGGATAGTTGCTCAGGAAGTAACTCAGACTGTTTGAGTCACTGATCTGTGACATCTCCTGCTTTCTCAGATACCTCAGCCAGACTTCACAAGACGACAGACAAACACACACAGCCATAACGTGTTTGCATGATCAATACTCAGGTGAGATCCCCAATTTCTAAACTTCCAGAAATACCAAACCAAAACTATCCCAAATGGAGCAGAACCCATGAAGGCCACACCCTGTCCCCCTACACCTCCAAGACCTCCCCTCCCAGCGTGGCCCCTGGCAGTCTGTCTGGTTCTTCCCCCGGCCACTGTCCTCCCACATGGCAATCCCAGCTTGATCCCAGTACCTGATCCTGTTACTCTTCAGCTTGTCTGGCAGCTCAATCAGTATTTGCTGAATTTGGCTTGATTTGGGAATATTTTACGTGACTGGCACGTAGAGATGAGCTTTCTCTTATTTTTCTCGTCTTGTGACCTTTTTATTCAAACAGATAGAAGAATTATAATTAATAATAACAACAACAACAACAGCAATAATAATAATAAAAATAAAGGATTCCATAAGCTGTTGACAGAGGTGAGGATCAGTGGGTAGGTGACACATATGGGGTTGTTGTGTGAACCACATCTCTTTGTGCCCTTCCCTGTAGGAATGTGCTCAGTAAGAAAGCCACTGTTGTGTACCCAAAATACCTTCCCTTGTTTGCTTTCTCCTTCTTAGACAGGTTATAACAAGAAACTTAAATGTACGAGAAATACAAGGAGATTTTAGTACAAGAGGTTTTGATTCATGTGCAGTGCTGCAATCAGTGGGAGCTGTTGGCACCTCACCTAAATTCCTTCTACAGATACTGCATATAAAAAAATAAAGTCTCTTTATATTATCACATACTTTTCCTAAACAATTGTGTTTATTAAAAGTGGAACAAAGTTTGATATATCTCAGGTCAGTCTTCCTCACATCTTCTTGCTGATGTTACTCTTGCTTTAACTACATCTTGGCTGGTCCAAAAAACCTCCTGGATAAAAGTTAGCTCTGTTCCTGACATCAGTTATCATCTTCCTAAAGCTATATCCTATTTTATATACAAATGTAATGCTGCAGTGACAGAACCCAGGCTTCCATAAACGACAGATCTCAAACCCAACCTGTTGTTCACCTCCTGCTGTTTCTGTCTCCAGCCTGAGGCACGAGGAATCCTGAAGTGAAGTCTGGACAGCTACTGATGCGAATCAAGCCCAGCCTTTGCAAAAATGAGCTAGGGAAAGATTCTGAGGAGCCCTGGGGCAATAAAGCTTTCCTGTGTGAAATATAGGTGAAATCCTACAACCTCGATGACATTGGGTGTGCTTCCCTAGGAGCTTCTGGCAAGGCTCTCAGACAAAAATGAAGTAACAGAGAGAGAGTGAAAAGTTGTTAAAAACAAAAAGGCAAAAGGGCTCGTATTTCAAGTTTGCAACATATCCATGTGCACTGTTACATTAGGAAGAACTCTGGAATAACTATAATTTGGATCAAAGTCAGTGTTGGCTGTCTGCTCCTTCACAGATCCATAGCCCAAATAAATTTATCCTTTGCTTCCGTGTGGAAGAATCCTTTTGGACTGGTTTGGAAACCTTTGGAGGTTCAGCAATTGTTTACATATGTTTTCTCTTTCTAACTCATCTCTTGACTAATCTAAGTTCACTGGAGGTGGCCTGAGCAGTGAATTAGCCTGTAAATCATGTATTTACCTCACACTGAGATCTACTCATATGGTTTTGATAGCTGGGAGTTTGTATAACTGCAATGAATCTTTTCTTTCCATCTATTTTACTTTTATATTTTTATTTACAATCAGAAAATCATGGATGTAGGGACAAAATCTAGTGGAGCAGCTCAGCTTGTATTGCTGTATAGATGTTGTCCAAAGCTTCCATTAATGCATTTGAAGGAAGGATAAATAATGGTGTGTATAAATGTAATTGTAAAAGGACCTCTTACATGCCACTGGCGTCCAGCCACACCACTGGCAGGTTTTGATCTTAGAGTTCTCAGGGAAGTAAAGCATGGGAGATTTCCAGAGGACAATTTAGGATGGTACAGTGTGTCTCTGTGTGTAATTCTTGTCCAAATCAGTACCCAAAACATTTTCCAGTGCAACATTAATGAACTCAGTGATCTCTGTGCTACTGGAAAACAGAATGGTTTTAAGTAGGAGACATAAACCCAAAGCTGCAGCTATTTGTGCTGATATGCCAAACTGTGTGTTTTTATTAATTTGGTATATGCCTGTTTTAATATTCTGTTTTATGCTTTAAACACTGGGTACTCATGAGACCCTTACTCAAGCCTGCAATACCCCAGATTCATGAAGCTGTTTCCAAATCAGGGGATTTCTCCAGTTCTTTTTTTCCCTTCCTTTTCCTGTTGCCTTAGTTTCTGTGCAGGTGGGGGGTTGGAAGATAAACACTACATTGTGCTTGCACAGCACAGTGGGGCTCTGATTTCCTTCAGATCCGAGCATGGTAGTGATAAACAATAAATAATAATATTGCACTGTTTGACAAATGAGTTTTAACTGAGGCTTTCTGTGCCTTCTCTTCTCTCTCTGGTGGCCAGCAATAGCACCCAAGGGAAGGGCTGGGGCTGTGTCAGGGGAGGTTTAGGTTGGATATTAGGAACAGGTTCTTCCCCCAGAGGGTGATTGAGCACTGATCAGGCTCCCCAGGGAATGGGCACGGCCCCAAGGCTGCCAGAGCTCAAAAGATGTTTGGACAACGCTCTCAGGCATGTGTGATGTGATTTTTGGGATTCAGGAGTGGGACTCATGACCCTTGTCAGTCCCTTCCCACTCAGGATATTCTATGACTCTGTGGTTCTGTCTCAGAGCTGGAACGAGCACAGCAGTGGCACCAAAGACGGCAAAGTAAACCTCAGGGGCAAGACCAGGGATTTCCCAATAGCTTTCACCCTGTTTATTAAAGATCTGCACTAAATCCTATTCACTGGAGTTTTGCTCTTTCACCTGGTGGCAGAGACTGCAGGCAGATTGTAATTTATTACCTCGTTGTACGTGCCATGTCTTTTCTTGAAAAAGTCTGAGATGATTCCTGCTGTCTCTGTTTTGAGAGCCAGTGGCCCTGAATTCTGCACAAGAGATTTTAGCAGTGATTATTCATTCCAAATTTCTCCTTTAAATGCATTGAGATTAAATAAACTAATAAATAAAATAAATGGAGCTCCTACATATGGCTTTCATCTTCCCCGCTAGTTTTTTTTCACCTTTTATTTTCTTTTTACAGAGCTGTTCTCATCTCTGAGCCTTCTTTTTCTTGAATTCTGCTGGTTTAATTCAGTCATTTTAATATTGTGAGCAGCAGAGAGAATAGGAGCAGGAATCAGGTTTGTGCTGTTGGATTGATAAACAGATGCTAAGCCGATGTGACACAGATGCTACTGCTGAGCCAGGAAAAGCAGGTCAAGGTTATTAGGAGAAAGTGCAGCACTGTCTCATAGCTGTAAGCAAAAAGGCCCTGCATGGAGCCAGCTTTTTCTCTCTTCCTGTCTCTCTCTCTTTCTCACTCTTGATTGTCTGGTGGCAGTGCATCTTTCAGGAACTTTTTTTTTAATTAATTCCTATGAAAGCAGGAATTAACACCTCTATTTAATTATATTTACAGTAACCCTCACACAAGCACAAGACATAAGTGGCTGGCTCCTCTATTTTTTAGGGGCACTGAGTTTCTCTTTTAGAACACAGTACTGAGGCAATAATGTCCTAATGGCATCCTGAAAAATTTGAAGGCTCTGTGGCAATATTGGGTGAAATCCTTGGGAGAAATCCTTCTGCCAGGAAGGATTTCAGGCAAAAAATAGAACAATGCATTTGAACTCTAAAATTAGACTTTTTTTTTTTTTCCTATAGAAACAACATTTCATATAGATAAGGTTTAAGAAAAATCACATCCATCACAAAGGGGCAAGGTGGAATTAGTCCAGGAACTCTAAAAATAGATTGTTTCCATTCCTGTACAACTACTCTTCAGGTAACACACTAAATACTGGGCTGGATGTGAAAATCCACTGTAGGTTGCTGTCTGGGTAATCAGAGTCCCAGAATAGTTTGTGTTAGAAGGGACCTGAAAGTTCATCTTGTTCCACCCTGCCATGGGCAGGGACACCTTCCACTATCCCAGGTTGCTCCAAGCCCCATCCAACCTGGCCTTGGACACTTCCAGGGACCCAGGGGCAGCCACAGCTTCTCTGGGCACCCTGTGCCAGGGCCTCCCCACCCTCCCAGGGAAGAATTTCTTCCTAATATCTGATATAAATCTGCTGTCCTTTGATTTAAAACCATTTCTTCTTGTCCAATCTCTTCATCCCTTGTTTCAAGTCCCTCTCCAGCTCTCCTGGAGCCCCTTTAGGCCCTGGAAGGGGCTCTGAGCTCTCTCTGGATCCTTCTCTTCTCCAGGTGAGCACCCCCAGCTCTCCCGGCCTGGCTCCAGAGCAGAGGGGCTCCAGCCCTCAGAGCAATTTATGGGTATATAGGAAATAGAAGTTGATATACAGTGTAAGAATGATGTCTGTCAATCTGCCCTGCATGTGTCCACATCTCTCTGATAGAATTTAATGCAATGTTTATATTATCAGTCTTGTTGGAACAAAAAATTCCTGGAATGATGTGTACCTCAGTGCCCTTTTTTCTGGAAACATTAAGTGCTTACATTTGGCAAGAAAAGCATCTACGCAGTAGAATGAGCAGGGATCATTACAGACATCTGTATTATTTCAGCAACAGATTTGTCCCAGACATTATTCATAAATTCAAAAGCTTTAACCTGGAAGAGCCCATTAGATAATTCAGTTTCTCCTCCTGTGTTCTACAGGCCATTGCATTTTGTCTGCTTTTCCCTGTGTCAATACCAGTAATTTGTATTTGGCTGAATTAGTTCACATTGAGAGACAATTGGACCTAATCTGAAGACATCAAGAACTGGAGGCTCCATGGGTTGTCCTGGTTGTTTATTGTGGTGCTCAAAAGTCATGGCTGCTTTTTGATTTCCATTTATCTGTCTTTAACTTACAGTCAGTCTTGTTATGTCTTTCTGTGCTGGCTCAGTTGTCTCACACTTTGATTCATTTTCTCTGTGCTTCAAAATACATAAAAGTGTGTTTGTGTTTTTCTTTTTCTCTGGGGTCCTTTTCATTCTTGATGTATTTTTTCAATCATTGTACAGCAGAAAATGATGTGCTAATTCAGTACAGAGAATCCATACTCAAATCACAGAATCACAGAATTTTTAGGGTTGGAAAGGAGCTCTGGAGAACATCCAGTCCAACTCCCCTGCCAAGGCAGGGTCACCTGGAGCAGGTGACACAGGAATCCATCCAGGTGGGTTTGGAATGTCTCCAGAGAACTCCACAACCTCCCTGGGCAGCTGCTCCAGTGCTCTGCCACCCTCAACATACAGAATTTATTCTTCACATTGAGGTGGAATTTAATTTATTTTCGTTTTATGGCCATTGCTCCTTGTCCTTTGCTGGCACCACTGGACTGAGTCTGGCACCATCCTCTCAGCACCCACCTTGCAGATATTTATAAGCATTAATGAGATCCCTCTCAGTCTTCCCTTCTCTAGACTAAACAGGCCCAGCTCCTCTCTCTTCTGGAGAACAGGACACTGAGAAGGAATTTATCTGGAGGCATGAGCTGGCAAGGACTTCCAGAAATTAAACAAACACACAGCCAGAAGTCTGCACTTAGGACTGAGAGACTTCATGAAGTTCCAAGGGCTGGGAATTTAAGGATTTTGTGGCAGTTCTGTGGCAAGGGATGCTTGAAGAACAGCAAGCCAAAGATGAGGGAGCAGTGCAGCCTTACGCTGATGGAGGCCACCTTGGTAGTGGGTCCATTAAGAAAATGCAACAGCAGATTGGATAAAGTGATTATTCCCCAGTGTTTGCTTACAGGAAGCCCTGCATTGTGAAACTGGAGTGTGTCCAGTGGAGGCTTTTAGGGGAGCTGGAGAGTAAAGCAAGTTTTGTGGAAGGCTGAAGGGATTAGGTCTGTTCCACCTCGAGAAGGGAAGGACCACGGGCAATCTAAGGGCTGTCTTCAGCCTTCTCAGGGGAGTTTGCAGAGATGGTGGCACCAGACTCTCATCTGAGACGCACAGAGGCAAGACAGAGGGCTAACATTACAATAAATGCAGTTATAATTAGATATTAAAAAAATATCAGAATTATCAGGCAGTAGAACTTCACCTTTAGAGATATGAAAACCAAACTGGACAAGACCTTGGTCATCTTCATGAAGTGCTGAAGTTCTCCCTGTTTGAGTAGGATGTTGAACTACAGCCCTCCAGACATCCATTACAAACAAAATAGTTCAATTATTTTGTTGTTTTAATTTTTAACTTCCTTTTCCTTTGGTGGAAAAAAGGGGAGAGTAAAACTTAAGTAGGGACTGTGAATCTGCTTCCTCTAACTGGGGGAATCACCCCCTGCTTTTAAGAACTACACCTGAAAATTGATATTTAAAATTGATATGTTTAGTATTATCTATGGCCATGTGATTTTTTCTGGGATATTTCTTTTCTTAGTAGAATTGACTGGAAAATGGAAAAATAATAATTATTTAGACTATCAGTGAAAACCTGGATGAAAATCAGCTTATTTCAGCTGGGAAACGTTGTAGGGCCTGAGGGGATTCTGTCTGTCTTTGTGGTCTGTATGGCCTGTGGAACAGAGGCTCTTCTCTCAAAGTAAGGGGCAGTGGGTATGTCCTGGGGTCCTACATCTTAGAGCACCAAGAGAGATTCAATGTGACTGGGAAATCCAAGTCTTGCTGGAGGAAGACATAAAAACCAGAAGCTGCAACCCCCAACAGGGCTCCTCAGGCATTTTTGGAGTCAAGTTATCATGAGAGGGTTGTTTTTGTTACTTGTTTTTTCTTCTGCAAAGACCACCCCCCCAACCTTTCACAGTGATTTCTTGATTCAGAATTTTCAGTCAGCCCATCTTTTAAGAGTCTGCTCTGTTCAGTTTGCTGGAGATGAGTTTATGACACCCAAACCCTCTGCAGAGTCTTTTTTGGGAGGTCTGAGAAACAGGGTTGTTGTTCGTGATGATTAATTTAACTCATGATGACTAATTTACCACCAAGATCTAAGTCAGATTTACTGACTGTCAAATCCGTCACCAGACTAAAATCAGTAGGATTTGCAGGGATCTGTTGGCTCAGACCGATACACGTGCAGTAAAGCTGTAAAATTCCCAGTTCTTACGTTAGATAACAGGTATTACAGTCTTAAAGTGGCAAGATTTGAATTCAGAATGAGGGAGGATTTTAGTTAAACAGAGTATAAAAGAAAAATAAACGTCCACATCTTCTATCCACCCCCTACCTCAGATTTCCAGTAATTCTTTTGAAAAGTGATGTTTGTAGTTTTCCCAACCTGCTTTTATCAAGCCTCCTGTGTTGTATTGTTGCTGCACTAATGTTATAGTTAACTCTTTTGAGTTAATTGTTAATCCAGCCCAGAATATTCTCTTCTAAACAGTCATTAAGTGGAGGTGGAAGAAAAAGAGAGAGAGAGAGAAAGAAAGCGAATGAGAAAAAGAAATATTTAAGAATTAAAGAAGAAAAAGAAGACAATCAACATAAAGGCAACTTAATTGCCTTTATTATGAAAAAGAGAAATTAAAGAGGATTTCAATTTTAATGATTGGAATAGGCTCAAAGAGAAAACTGTAGAAACAAAATATGACTTTTGAGACACTTCTTTCTTTCACCTATTAAAAGGGAAGCGTATCATGGATCCACAACATAAACCTGCCCCCTCCGTGTGGATCTGAGGCTTTAACTCTTGCACCAGCATGTTTCCAAGGACACTCACTGGTTTCTCAGCTGAGCCATTTAACCAACAAATTATCAAACCAGTTAGATGAAAACACAATAGTAGTTAATCAGCTTTTACAAGCTCACACATTGAACCCCAACTGTAAAAACACTTCATTAGTAGCTTCTCATTTGTGTGGCTTTTCTCTACATCTCCTGTGTTCCACTTCGAATATTTCTACGAGATACAAACCAGTCAATAAATGCTTGAACTCCTCCGTGTCTTTACTGAGGGACCCCTCTAGAGCCTATTAACACCCATTTTATGGAAAACAGAGCAGGTAGCTACCTCCACCATGTGTTGGCACTCTCTAAAAGGCTGTTAATGCTTTGTGTTTCAGGGCATAACAAACTGAGGCATTCCCAGGGAGGGGAAAAAAAAAAAAAAAAGCAAGCCCAGTGGGTAAAAAGTAAATATGTGAAGATATCTGTCCTGCAGAATAGGGTTGAAGAGAAACTGGAACCTCTGAGAGAGTAATTTTGCCAGTATACCAAGACAAAAATCATTGTTTTTTTTTTGTTTGTTTTTTGTTTTAGCTTATATGTGCCTCAAAGAAAGGAATTGGACCAAAAAGACGAGAATTGTACCAAAACTAAAGTATGTCTTGCCTTTGTAAGTACACCTATTCTAGAACTTTTACCAGGTTTCACAGTGGAGAGGAAGCATATGTTCCATCTAATTTTAAGGGAATTTGTGCTGCCCAACAGCATGTTCAGATCCTCTTTTTCCTCCCTCGACTCATTTTCAAACACTTGGGGTAATTTTGAGCCCATTTGACTGAGAGGAATAGATGTCTCAGAGATATGATGTCCTGACAAGTTTTGTGGAAGCTGGCAGCCAGGGAAAGGAAAGATAACCAACAGTGCCCTCACCATGGGAAAGAGAGTTGAAATCCCTTCTTTGCTTGTTCCAAGGAAAAAGGAGCCTGCTGGCCCATCAGCACATGCAACAGCTTGCCCAAACACACAGAATTTGGAGAAAGTACGAGATCACATACAGAAGGGTGAGTGAATGAGAAGAAACGAATTGAAGGTAGGCAAGTACAGAAATCAAGTTTAATTCTTGGGTCTAGAAGAGGTTTTACTCGTAAATAGTTGTGATTTTGATAGCAAAACGGTGTAATATATTATTTATATTTCAGTATAAAGACAAGGACTGTGTTTCCACATCTGAAGTGGCTTGCAAAGGATATTTGGAGCTACTGGAGTTACATGAAATCAGGTCTGCAGCTTGGAGAAATAAAATACAAGCTTCCCGGGGTGAAATGCATGTGCCCTAAGTTAAATAACTGCAAGCAAGTTGCTTAAACCTGAATCTGCCACCCTATGGCTCAGTTTATAGTCAGAGAAGAGCAACAAGTTCCTCTTAAGGTGATTCATGTATCCCGGGATAAATAGGATGAATCTGTCTCAGAAGGCTTCCCTCCATTGACTCTGACAGGAGCCTGGGGTAAGGAGCTCGGATGAGGTGTCTGACTTCTCCCTGTCTAAAGTGAAGAGATGCAAATCTCAGCCCTGATGACACAAATGGGTTTTGGTTCACTCCCTAAGTCAACTTGTGGTGCAATGAAACTGAGTTCAAACAGGCTGGGAGAAAATAGTTCCAATTTACTGCAGAGGAGAAAAGAACTGTTAATTTCTTGTCTCAGAGCTACCTATTGTGCAATGTTTCACTTATTGAAGGAAATAGAAACTTGTTAGGGACTTGACTTTTAACAGAATTACACTTCTGCCTAAATGGAGTTTGGTTTTTGCCTTTAATTTCTATGCCTTTGTGATCAGTGTTTAGAAAGAAACATGTCTCCCCTTTCTCCCTTGAAAATATCCATTTGCATTAAAAAAATAAATTAATAAATAACCTAAGTGACGTCATCTCCTCTTTGTACCTTTTCTCACAAGAACCTGAATATTTACTGGGAGTATTTACCAGGACAAGCCACAAAACTGAGTTTAAACTTACAGTGGTCTAATATTGAGGGCTGCTGACTTTTGAAACGATCACTAGCTGCAATATCTGTCCTTTTGGAGCTGTTGGTTATGTACATCAAATATTCAGACAGGAAATAGCAACAGCACTGCACAATGTACAACGAGCTGCAATCACAGAGCATTTAAATTGCCCAAATGCTGGTGGTACTTTGAGTTTCTGTTATGGATGCCAGCCAAATGCTGGAAGGGTGTGAAGCGGTGCCACGGGAGGTTTGGAGTGGATATTAGGAAAAGGTTCTTCCCCCAGAGGGTGGCTGGGCACTGGAACTGATAGGATCTTATGTAATTTTAACCAGGGAGAAGTTAAGAGTCCAACCTAAGCTAATTGCTTAGATGTGCTCTGGAAGTCAGCAGAAAGAGGTAAGTGTCATCTGGCTCTCATGGACAGTCCTAAGATGGACTAAATAGCTTTATAGAGGTGCTGATCTGAATTCATTGGCTCAAGCATGGCTTTTTAACAGCAAAGATTAAAAAGAAATTAATTTCACCCTGAAAATGAACCTTTGTAATCTCTCCTACTACAAAAATTATTTTTATACCTGAAAGGAGGGTGCAAAGGGGACAGAGACAGACCCTGTGCCAGATGCCAGTGCCAGGACCAGAGGCCATGGGCACACAGGGAAGCACAGGACATTTATCTGAACATCAGGAACCACTTGCTATTGTGAGGGTGCCTGAGCACTGGCACAGGTAGCCCAGAAAAAGGCTGGATGTCCCATCACTGGAATTGTTCAAGGTCAGGTTGGATGAGGCTTTGAGCAACCTCTATAATTGTGTGAAATAAACCTCCAATCTATCAAAAGCAGGTTTTCAGTAAAGGGCTTATTCAAAACTTAGTGTAAGCAAACAACCTGGTCTGTGATAGGTAAAATCTGAACCAGGTAAATAAAACAAGAAAGGTGACTATTTATTAAATAGAAATTTTTTACAAAATATATCTAAATGATGTTTTCTCATCTCCTACAAGACCTGGACTTTCCAATCCAGTGCAGATTTCTGGTTGGGTGTGATGCTGGCAGCTCACATTCCCTCCCTCTTATTGCAAGGAAGCTGGAGAGAGATGACTTGGAATTTGTAAATGACTTCTCTGAAATGGATGTGCACAGACAAGAGCTATCCAGGCAAAGCAAGGGGGAATTCTCTGAAGACAGGGAACAAGAAAAATAAGTGTATGGCTTAGTAGTTAAGTAAAAAATCTAGAATTTTTATTATAGGCTATGTAAGAAAAATTGGTTTTCTTTGTCTAGATTTTCCCTGAGTTTAATCAACATTGATTTGATTACAGACATAAAGATATTAATTGTAGAGAACCACTCCTAAAGAGAAGCAAACTTCCAAAAAAGATGAGAAAATATTTCTGTGATGTCCTTTTATTACTTAACGACTTTGAGAACTCTCTGAAGAGTTTTCTGAGATGTTCAGGGTTTCCCAGGTGTAGTTTTGGGAAATGTAGGGTTGATCTAAGACATTACCACTCTGGTTTTCCATCCTGTTC
Organism: Daphoenositta chrysoptera; assembly: GCA_013397915.1. Classification (NCBI taxonomy): domain Eukaryota; kingdom Metazoa; phylum Chordata; class Aves; order Passeriformes; genus Daphoenositta; species Daphoenositta chrysoptera. Next base: position 435,875 of record VZRO01007690.1, on the reverse strand, counting down.
CCCCATCAGATGTAATCACCTCCCTTGCAGGGCTGGTGGAGTACGTGTCCAGCTGTCTCCACTGCTTGTTTGCAGTCTGAATTAATTAGTTTGCTAATCTGAATTAGCTGCTACTGAAGAAAGGTTTCAAAGGTACCTGACCAAACTTCAGTGGATAATTGCACTCAAAACTTGTGTTCTGCTGATTTTAGTCTAGGAGATCTAGTAGGATTAGTAACTTCTGGTAATGAGGTGGCAGTAAAAACCTGGGAGATGTCAGCAACTCTTTAGAGCTGTTTGCTCAACTGATGTGATGGGAGCCCTCCACACATGAATCTAAATCCCAGTGTGGACTGGAATGGCTATAATTCAATTTGGCTTAATTTACTTTGAAAGTTAATTCAGTTAAATTGAATTAAGCCTCTTTAATTTCGAACAAGGGTGTCCACGTTTGAGTTTAAAGTAGTTTAATTAATCCACTTAAAAAAGCTAATTCAGATTAATTTTGGTGAGCATTGTTATGTGGATAGGCCTGTAGGTTCAGTTAAGTAACATTAATTAAGGTGTTTGTTTTCAAGAAACATATTCCTCCTGAGCAAAGGTGGATGAACACAGCTTGGAAGGTTGTGAGATGGAGCAGAAATGGAAAGGCAATGGTGGAGGTGTAAAAATTTATCCCTGAGAGGAGTCCACACCATGCTGCTTGGTTTGGACTAGCTGGCTGGGAGTAGAAAGATGAAAAAGTTAATTCAGTGCAATAGTCATCGTCACCAGTTCTTCTGTAAGAAATAACAAGGGCTCAGGGAATAAAGAGCTGAAACAGACCTCAGAAATACTCTGCTTTCCAGGAATTTTTAGTGACAACACATTTGATCTGCTAAGTCACCTCAGGAATTTAAAACCACCCCTGACTACAGCACAGTTCCCTGAATGAGTGTACAAACAAGCACGGCCTATAAACACTCCCTTTCCAGGACTCATGGAATGGTTTGGGTTGGAAAGGATCTTCAAGATGACCTCGTTCCAACCCCCTGCCATGGTCAGGGACACCTTCCACCAGACCAGGTTTCTCAGAACCCCATCCAACCTGGTGTTGAACACTTCCAGGGACAGGGCATCCACAGCTTCTCTGATCTTCCTTAGACCCACCCAGTTTTGCCTGTTTTATGGAATACTCTTGAACACCATCTCGATCCAACTGCCCCAGGTGGAGGAGTGCATCCCTGGGCATTATCAGTGTCTTTACACCTGAAACCCAACAGCGTGGCTGTGGATTAGCAAGAGAAATTGCTGCTCTTCTCCATCACTTGCCCTCCTTCCTCATCACCTTTCTCAGCGGAGCTGTGACCACACGTCCCTGTGGGCAGAGAAAGGCACAGGCACAAGATGGTTTTCATTGAGTACTTTAAAGGTCCCTCTAGGCTTCACAGGTAGAGGTTTTTTACATTTCCTCCCCTCTGGGTGTGTGAACGCTGGGCCAAGCTCCAAAGTGTGATGTGGGAAACTGGCACGGGAGATAGGTCAGTCAGTGAATGGAAAATGGTGTAAAGGATGGCAGCTCAGCAGAATTTAGTGTTAACCTCAGCAGGGAAGGGTCTGGAGTCAATGCCACGAGTCTGAGAGAGAGTAACACCTTTTCCCAGCCCACTCAGCGTGTGAGCTCCTCGAGGCTGCCTTTCACCTACTGAACACGCTCACAAATGAGTAACTTAACCACTGAATGCATCATCTCCAGTCTCTTGTCCTTTTTTTCCTGTGCCTCTGTACGTGTAGTCTGCTTACAGCCATCTACACACTCACATGCACATTGACTTTAAGCAAAATTACGTTTCTTCATCTTTTCCCTCTCTAACAGTCAAACCCTGGTGATCCTGTGAATGCAAATCAGCTGCATTTCTGGTTTAGCTGTAATCTCTGCTGTATAGCTGAGGTCTGTTTGATGTTCTTTAAGTGGTGGAATTGAAAGAACATTTCCTTGCTAACTGGAAGAGCTACTAGTTTATTAAATCCTTGATTTGAAATCTTGCTGTCAAAGAAAACACAGTCAGCTGATGCTGTGAAAGGATTGCATTGTCAATTCTTGCTGAGCCTTAAAGCTGGCATCAAGCATAAAGTAAAGTGACATTAAATGAACTGACAATCTGAGGTTTTGAGTGTAAACCTCCAGGAAATAATAACTTGGCTTTTCAATGTAAAAAAAAGAGAGTTTATGGTTAAAAATAAGATAAAGGAAAATAATAAAAAAATAATAAATTGTTATAAAGCAAAACCCAGAATATTATTTTAGAGGATCTTTTCCTTCCCCTTCCCCCTCTTTTCAATTTAATGTTAGCAAAGCAGAGGTGACAGAAAAGATTTATGAGAAACATTTTTAAAGGTGGGTTCACCGTGTGTGTAAAGCAGACAGTGTCTGAAGGGCCTGTAGCATTTGCACTTTATAGAAAATGACAAAAAGTGACTATTGCAGCAACAACCAGCACGGCAGAGGTGGAAATTGATTGCACTGAGGGAAATCTGTAAGAGTGGTGTGTGATAGGCAGCTACTAGGCTTTAATGTCCAGCTCTGAAAAGTTCAGAGGTGAATTAGCGACTTGAATGATTTTATTGTGGGTTCAATTTAATGAGTATGAACCAGAACAGGTCATTTTGTGAGTTAGATGCAGGCTGGGGAGAGAGATGAGAAAACGCCATTGCAGAACAGAAGCCAAATGGACTCTTGCCACTAAACAAACTGAGTGGTTTTCACAAGGATCCAGACCAGGGTTGTTCAGTCTGGAGAAGAGGTTTTGGGGAGACTTCATTTTGCCCTTCCAGTAAGGAAGGGGGGCTTATAAGAGAGAGGGACAGTGACTTTCCACACAGGCAGTGACAGAACAAGGGGTTACCATTTCAAACTGTAACAGATTTAAGTTAAATATTAGGAAGAAATTTTTCCCTGTGAGGGTGGGGAGGTCCTGGCACAGGGTGCCCAGAGAAGCTGTGGCTGCCCCTGGATCCCTGGAAGTGTCCAAGGCCAGGCTGGATGGGGCTTGGAGCCACCTCAGATAGTGGAAGGTGACTCTGCCTGAGACATGAGTGGAACAAGATGACCTTTAAGGACTTTTTCAACCCAAAACAATCTGCCATTCTCTGATTCTTCTGATTTATCTTTCCAGGGTCTAGATGGAATGTCATGAAGTTAAGTCTGGGTATAAGGAAGGGGTGGGAGGGAAGGTGTTTTATGTTTTTTTAGTTCTGCTGTGTAATCCATTGGCAGTAAATGAAATTAATCTTTCTCAATTTGAACATGTTTCATCTGTGAAGGTGATTGGTTCCAGTTTTTATCTTGAACCACATGTTTTTCTATCATATTTTCCCATCTGTTCTGTGTAGGGAATCACAGAATTCAAATTGATTTGGGTTAGAAGGGACCTTAAAGCTCATCTTGTTCCACCTCCTGCCATGGGCAGGGACACCTTCCACTATCCCAGGCTGTTCAGGAGCCATCTGAGGTCAGCATATCACATTATGGATGTGCTACTTATTTATTAAATATTCTTGTGCGTCTCATCTTTTTTTATCTCCTCTTTTCTCATGTTCAATTAAGTTCTACTTTTGTAAAGTGGAGGGAAGGCACTTGCTATTTCAATAAAACCTTTCCAGATGAAATGCTAAAGAATGTTCCATAGGAGCTAGATGTTGTTATTATTCTGAACAAAATGTAAGTCTGACTTTTCTTTTTTTTTTTGCAATAGCTTATCCTAAATATGATTTCAAGTCCTTTTCAATTTAAGGTCAAATTGTCAGGAAATGTAAAAAAGGTGCCAGTTAACTCCTCCAGAAAACACATCTCCTGCCTACTAGCGTTTAAACTTGTAATGAAGGTCCTTTCCTTCTTGAAAATGTCCTTCAAGATTGTCAAGTTCTTTTAGAACAATGCAACACACGCCTGAAATAGGCTGTGGTGTTTCAGAGGCAGCAGGACAGGCTGTGTGTAGGCATTCAGAGCACTCAGCTCTGTTTCAGCTTTCTAAAATTCACTTTGCATAAGTTTTTTGTCAAGACCCAACTCTTTCTCTGCTATATTCAAAGATAAAAGAATGGCTACTCGTGGATATGGGAAAAGCCTGTCTGAGAGTTGTACCACTGCAACCAGGAGAGCAGCAAATGGATGTTTCGTCCCTGGAAGTGTCCAAGGCCAGGTTGGATAGGGCTTGGAGCAACCTGGGATAGTGGAAGGTGTCCCTGCCCATGGCAGGGGGTGGAATGAAATGATTTTGAAAGCCCCTTACAACCTACACGATTCTACAATTGGGGGATGGGGCAGTCAGAGCCACTCTGAGCAACCTGTGCCACCTCTTCAGCACCTTCACACTCAGGGATTTCTTCCCAATATATCCCATCTAACCCCATGTGGAACTTCTGCGAGGAAAAGTATGAGAAAAAAAAAGTCTCTCTTTCTGTAATGGGACTTGACAGGTTGATGAAAGGGACATGACGTGGATCTGCTAGACCTGATACTTCCTTCTATTTCTGCACTCCTATGAAGTGCTGGAATTGAGCTGGTGAATCAGAGATTTGGGATTTTCTGCACTTCTGTTTCTAATGCAGCATAAAATGCTTTCAGGCTCGGCACCTCTCAGGACTGAGAGTCAGGGGTCCAGTTTGGCTTTGGAACACCCCACAGAGAGTGACCCAAGGGGAGAGCTGATTATTAAAGCCTTGTCAGTGGCCTGTGGCAAAGCCATAAGTTGCATGGTGATCCCTCCTGTCCCAGTCAGAGTATAATTCTTGTTTGAACATGTTATGTCTAAGTTTAACCAGCCTTGAGTTACTAAAGACACCCAACTTAGTCTCATTTGAATTTTAATTTGTCATGCAGGTCAAAGACTGCACATTATTGTTTGACCATCTCAATGAGAGCATTCGAGACAAGAAGTCCAATGGGAACTTGAGTACCCTGTATAACTGGATTTTGAGTTGTACACTGTCTTGTCTGGATGTCTCAGAAGTGTTTATGCAAAAATAAGTCAGAATAGACTGACCAGGTAGTCCTGTGAGGATATAAACCTTTTCTCAAAATGGTCTTTATATTTGGATCTTACTTTAGATGAAAATATAGATGCTATTTTTCAATATAAATTACTCATTTTATTCCCTGTAACTAATCTGTCCTTGAACTGTAAGTACCTGAGCTCTCAAGCATCTTAAATACACTGTTATTTTGCATTAGCTCCAGATTTAGATTAAACTACATGAAGAGGAAAAGATGTGATTTCTGGCAAGATAAGTGGAATTAGGCCAATTTACATTAGATGAGAACCTTTTGTCTCTGCATTTATTGCTCTTTTCTCCCTGGTTATATATAGAATATATAAGGGGAAGGGAAGGAAAAGGAAGGTTCAGGAAGGGGAAAAGAAAAGAAAAATGAAATGAAAGGAAAGGAAAGGAAAGGAAAGGAAAGGAAAGGAAAGGAAAGGAAAGGAAAGGAAAGGAAAG
>VZRO01007690.1:404239-429972 GCA_013397915.1 Daphoenositta chrysoptera | reverse complement strand
GAAAAGAAAAGAAAAGAAAAGAAAAGAAAAGAAAAGAAAAGAAAAGAAAAGAAAAGAAAAGAAAAGAAAAGAAAAGAAAAGAAAAGAAAAGAACATTTGTAGTTAACTGTGTCTGAACTCCTGCCTTGTTTGAATCTTTAAGTAAAAGATAAAAGAAAGCAGTAGTTAGGGTGTGTTTCTGAGAGTGAGCTTGTAGGGAGGAAAGCTACATTTAACATATTGCTCTTATTTAATTCAGCCAGCTTTCCCACCCTGACTTCAAAACGAGCAGGCTTGATGGATGGAGAAGGGGAGTTATTTATTGTGAACCTACTGCTCTGAAACAGGAGCACTGATAAACTTGGCAGTTGTTCTGAAAGGAATTGTGATTAATACTTTGGGCTAGAGGATAAAGCAATGGATAATTTCACAGAAATTCAACAGCTGAAGGAAAATTGCAGTTAGTCAGAGGCAAACACTCTCATTAGTATTTCTATTTGTATAACAGAATTTGCACCAGTGAATTGAAACATAAAGGCATACACACAATAGAAAAGCAAGCATTATTTATGAAGTTGATTTATATATATTCTACCCTTCTCTGGTGTTAAGATTCTTCAAAATATTGCACTTTCTCTCCCAAATTCTACAGTAGTTAACAGTCTTTTTTTCTGTAATAACAGAAGAACTTTTGTTTTGATTTACATGGTTTAATCTGTAGTATGTATTTACATCTGTTCTCTTCCCTACTTGAAGTACACTTCTCAGTTTACAGCATTCCTTGTTTCTAAATGGACAATCATTTTTCAAAAGTCAGATTATTCATAGAATCAATGAATGGTTTGGGTGGGAGAGGAGCTTAAATCTCATCTCGTTGCAATCCTCCTGCCACAGGCAGGAACACCTTCCACTAGTCCAGGTTGCCCCTAATCACCTTGGCCATCTCTCTTGCCAGCAGGGAAAGATAACAGAGGAAGGTTTATCTCAAGTGAAACATCTAAAACACCATCAGAATTGGAAATGTCTGGTGAAGAAAGGCCACAGCTGAGACTCCTGACAGCCTCGTATCTCAAAGGAAGAAGGACTCTGTAAGACCAGTTTAGAGCCAGACTCAGGTGTTCCTTTGAAGAACAGAGCTCTCTCTGCATGGAACATCCCTGAGCCTTTTGGAAAAGGATCTTTCAGCAGAGACACACTAAAGAAGTGTTTGACTGAGCAATGTGCAAATTAGCTGCATTTTGCTGTATTTTCACCAACAGAAATTTGTGCTTTGCACATGGTCTTTCCTTTCTTCAGAAAACAGATGGAAAAAGATATGATGTTAAAAAAAAAAAGAGTTTATGCCCAAACATAACAACTACAGATGCTAAGTACATGTCTTTACATGTACATATCATAAATCTTACTTAAGGCAAATTTTAAGATCTTTATTTAAAGATGAAAGAAAAAACAGTTTTCTTGCATTAACCATGTTTGCTATTAACTGCTGTACTCATTTATTAGGATGCTTAAAACATAGAATTATTAGATGTATTTACAATTTATTCATAAGTAAGAATACAACTGGTTGATAAATGTTTTTACAAATTTATTTATTTATAGTTACTATATTTGCAATGCAGTCAGTAGGAGTTGGAAATTCAAATTCATCCAAGAAGTGTTGCTGGTTGCTAACTGCTACTACAGGCTTTAAAGTCTGTACCTCAAAGTTTGCAATTTAACCATAATCAAGACAAAACTCCGCAGTTACCTTTCCCAAGATGTTTGAAATTAAATGGGAAATGAAAAATTATTTTTTTCTAAATGCTGTGGGGAAAATAAAATCAAGCAATTTAACTACTGATGAGAATTTGTCTGACTCGGTGAGGTTAGCCAGCTCAAATATCACATTAGAATTATTTAGTGAAACATTAGGGTGCATTACACATCACAGGGTCATAGAATGGCCTGGGTTGAAACAGAACATTAAAGATCATCCAGTTTCAACCTTTGGTATGGGCAAGAACACCTTCCACTATCCCAGGTTGCTCCAAGTCCCATCCAGCCTGGCCTTGGACACTTCCAGGGATCCAGGGGCAGCCACAGCTTCTCTGGGCACCCTGTGCCAGGGCCTCCCCACCCTCACAGGGAAGGATTTCTTCCTAATATCCAATCTAAACCTGCTCTCTGTCAATCTGAAGCCATTCCCCCTTTCCCTGTCACTCCATGCCCTCGCTGAAAGTCTCTCTCCATATTTCTTGTAGGCTCCTTTCATGTACTGGAAAGTAGATATGGTGTAGCAATATCTTCCTTGATATTTTTATGAAATCCAAGAGGAAAGAAAGGTGGGATTTCACTTGCAGATTAAGCCACTTCATCAAATAGTCAATTGCTCCATTATGCTTCCTAAATGTAGCTTAAATTGCTATCTGAGGTGCCCTAAGGTACACCACTGTCTTCCTAATGGATAAAAAAGCCTTTCTGTCCCAGGTTCTTTGCCATGACAGCGGTGTGGAAGCTGTGGTGTCTTAAACTCTAAACACCAGAGTTTGGGCAGCTGAATCAAGGTACTCAGTTCAGCACGAGTTCCACTGCAGCAGATCTCCACCGGGCACCACTCCATGGGGTGGAACTCCATACATTTGTTCAGTTTCTCGGAGTGGGAGGGGACACATGTACTGTTTCATAGGTCTGGTCAAAAGTTCAAGGCTCACAAGATATGGTAGATCCAAAAGATTTATCTGTCAGCTCTTCAGGTCCCAGAATTCCCAGAACAGGCAAAGGAGAATGGAAATAGAGTTTCTTCAGATTCATGGTCTGGATTTTATGAGAGCCTGTAAAATCTGAGATGTTCTAAACCTGAACTCAATGAAGTATCATTTTTGAAATATTGGGGGGTTTTGAGAGTTTTTCAACTGTTTGTTATTAATTATCTGTTTAAAAATTATTTTATTTGACCAGTTCAGAGTCTGCTTTGAGGGATCAGCAGTCTGCTGGCTTGTGCTCTGTGTTGGGCCATGGCAGAAGTTCCAAGGGAAGGTGGAAAAGCCTGATAATGGTTACAGAAATGTTATAGCACAGCCTCTCTCTGCTGTGTTTTAATAAAACGTTTTTGAAGACAAACTTAATGCACGTGTTTCCAAAAAACATGGGACAACAGGGTAGACTTATTCTGTCTTTATAGTATCATAGAACCATGGTATGGTTTGTGTTGGAAGGGACCTTAAACACAACCTAGTTCCAACCCCTCTGTCACAGGCAGGGACATCTTCCACTAGACCAGGTTACTCAAAGCCCCATCCATTTATATTTTTAAAATCATTATTTTGTCAATATTTTTGGTTTGCACGAGAAGGATAATGAAATCTGAAGGTTATAGACAGGTACTTATATGAAAATCAGATGGTCTTAGAGTTCACTTTGAAATATGCAAACAACAGCTGGCCCAATATCAAAGGCTATAGACAAGGCAGCACATTTTTCTAATACCTCTTTAGGGAAACTTTGCCCTACACTGCTATTAGGTGCTATCATTCAGAGGCATAATTTTAGCTAACATTGTTATGCTGATTATAGTCAGGTTTATGTTTCGATCTCAGCTGACCCTAGGGAATTAATTTCTGATTCAATTAAATGACTAGGTGACATTCAGTCTGAATTTTTACCTGAAATTAAACTCTGAGAAAGCAGAGTTCATCTCAAATTGCTGCCATCTACCTCCTGAACTATGCTGCAATACCTTAATGAGAACTTTATAAAGCTGGACATCCAGGTTTCCAACCTTGAGATTGTCATTGCCACGAACTGTTCTTTGGGAGCTTGAAGGGTGACATCCTCGACTGCCCAGAGAGGCTGTGGCTGCCCCATCCCTGGAAGTGTCCAAGGCCAGGATGGATGGGGTTTGGAACAACCTGGGACATTGGAAAGTGTCTCTGCCCATGTCAGGGACTTGGAATTGGATGTCCTTTAAGGTCGCTTCCAACCCAAACCATTCCATGATTCTATGATCCCAAAACTGCATTCTGACATCCTCTTATTTACTAAATGTGTGATAGGTGTTATTACCCAAGGAGGATGAGTCTTATAAGTTTATCTGGATTGTATCTGGGCTGCTAATAATTAATCAATTCCAAGTGAAATCAATTGTCCTCTTTGCAAAAGTTACTGCAGAAATTTAGTACAGCAAATATTACCATATAATTCTAAGGTAATTATAATTCACCATTCAATGTATTTTTTTTTCCTTCTTGCTTATAGCACAGACATCATATCTCAACAATATTCACAGAATCCAGAAAAGAAACAAAACGGTGAAATCAAAATTCCATGTAATCACAATCTTACCAGAAAAGTTACAGCTATGACAGACAATTTTCTGAGGTGAAGAGTTACTTTACAGAGGAAGTTAATCACAATTTCTTCTCCAGAACTCGATGGAAGTTGAATATCATATATTCAGCTTGGAGGATCCTCATTTATCATCTGCAATGACACGAAGTGCCCATGTCTGGGCAGCTGAATCAAAGCCTGAGAGCCTACACTAAAATGCTTCACACTTGCATTTGTCCTCCTCATCTCCCTTTATAGCCAATAGAGAGGAAAAACTCACTTCCAGGTGACAATTAAACTAAGACTGTCTGTTTGCCCAGATTAATCTAATCCAAAATATTCCAGAAGCAAGAGGTAGAATAAGGATGTGTTCACCTCCAGATGCTCAAGTCAAGTTCTTTTATTCCTCGCCCTCTGGACTCACAGCTGTGAAATTTTGGACACTCAACAGTTGTTTTTTACTAAAACACCAGGAAACAATCCCACCTTTTTTTTTAGTGGTTAGAACATTTCTCCTGAAGAGGAAAAGTTTAAGATCCACATCTGAATGACTCAAATGTCCCTTTTCTCAAATGAATACTTTTGACAACTCAAATCTGTTCTCAGCTCAAATCTGCCTCAATTCTCAGGCTCTGAATCCTGCTTTCCCAGCAGGATTTATTCCTAATTGTAAAATATGTGTCTTGGACACTGAAATTCATGTTTTCCCTTTTGGTTTTCCTTTTTTCTTCCAGCATCTCCTATCTCCTCTGCATTAGATACCCGTGTTGGCTGTTAGTCCTCCCAGTTTCAGTGCCTAATTCTCTCTGTTCCAGAGAAAATCTTTGTACACCAGGTATAGATGGTGGAGTGACAGAAAAAAAAAATCTCTCTACTCAATATTCAATGCCTCAGAAAATCCAGATTGTTTATCTGCCAAAGTAAGGAGTTACATTGTCCTCAAATTCAGATTCCAACCTCAGCCTTCATCCCTGTCCTTTTTTTGATGGCCTGTTCTGCAGAACAAGTAGCACATTCTTAATCTGTGTATGTAACTACCCACAGCAACTTCAAAGATAAGTTAAGCACGTGTTAATCCATGATTATCAGCCACAAATTTTCAAAAATCACTGCAGATGCCAAAGTGTCATGACAACCTTAAAAAATGAGATTTCTAGTTATTTAAAACTGAAGTAATTTTTTCTGGTTTTTCCTTGTACTGTTCTTTTTTGTGCCCTAAGGGTGTTTCAGGGTTTTTACATTTTTTTTTTTTTCTTTACCCAGCAGCCTTAAAACTTAAAATAATCATGAGTGAAGGTAGCACTGTGCAAGGCTGTGATTTAAATATTTCTGCTGATTTTGGTAGGTTTTGCATGAAGTCATTACTATCCTTGTGTTTCATTCCTTATTTAAAAATGAGGACAACAGCTCTTCCGTACTTTAAATGAGTTTTGTGAGATTAAGTTAATTAATGTCTGTAAGGTCATCTCTTTTAATGGAACATAGGAGGTTTTCAACAGAACTTTTGAATTACTTAAAGGATTTAGAGTAGAATGGAGGTGTAAAATACTCATTATCATTCAAGCTCAGTGTCAGAAGTTGTTTGATTATTGCTTGTGCTGTACTGAGTTACTTTGCTCTCATTTTTCCCCTGCAATTCACAGGGGTTTATGAGTTTTTCCAAGGTATTGGGTGTTAATCAGTCTGAGGAAGTTTCTCAAAATCTGACCTTGTTCCTTTCTGCCTGAATATCATTGAGTTGTCCGAACTCACTTCATCCAAGGGCAAGGAGTTACTTTCCTTCTTGCTCACTCTAAATTCCTGCAAAATAAAATTGAAAGGAGGGCATAAATTTAGCTCAGACATTCCTATTTTTATTACACATTGCCAAGCTTTTAAAAAAAATAATTTAAAAGTATGTTGTTTTCAGCTGAGAAAAGTATTTAATCACAAACTGAGATTTAAACATATAGTCAGCTACTCTTTATGAAATTCAGGTGCATGTTTTGCTGAGAAGGTTTTTATTTAAGCATGAACTTAAATACAAACTTATGTGCAAGACCTCAGCTCAAGGCAGAGACTAAACAAATGCCTGAGTAAACACATGCCTGAATTTAGGCATATGCTTTAATTTTAAAATGGAAATATCGTTAAGAATAAACACATTTTAAACACAGCATACCTTGGTGAAGGATGGTTTTGGAACCTACTTTTACCTGACAACTAAAAGTGCTTTTCCTTCTGTTTTCTGTGGCTCAAGCCTGGCAGTTTCTGCAGGCAGCCTGTGTTACAAATGTGTGGAATAAGGACTTTAATGAACATTTTGGCAGATCCTAGAAGATGATCCCCTAATCAATCAAGACCAAAGCTGTTTTATCACTGGCAATTGAGCAGCTATAGTTAAAAAAGGTGTTAATAGTGATAGTGATAGTGAGTGATAGTGATAGCAACAACAGCAACAACAATAATAATAATGAAAGAAATCCCACCAAATGGCAACGCAGCTTTCACTCGATGCCATCCATTTTTATTTCACGTGCACTATGGAAAATTCACTGATTTCCAGTCCATTAAAACACATTTCAGAGCTGTGTTGTTTGAAGTTACCTTACTTCAGAAACAGCTCTTTTCAATTAACTCTGAAACCTCTTTCAACAGCCTTTCATAAATAGGCCAACATCAATGGCATGCTCGGAGTCAGTGTGTATCTCTAATGGAAATGCACAATGGGCCACGCTCCATGCCTCCAGGGAGAACATCTTCCATTTCAGACACATTCGATGAGAAGTTTTGCCAGCTATTCTGGGTCTCTCACTTTTTTGTCTCAGGTTTAGCTCATAGCTGATCAATGGCTGTGCTTTTTAATTATGCCGTACGGCCCGTAATGATTTGTCACTCATTGAACCTGGGTGTTCTTTTTAGGCAGCAGAGGGTAAAAGCAAGGAAGGAGAAAGAAAGTGGCATTAACCCTCTCAAAGATAAGAGGCTGGGATGTAACACATCCTACTATTTTGCTTGGCAGCTGTTTGCATGGAAAAGGGGGAAAGCCAAAGTTAGAAGCCTAGACTATGTGAATTTTTCACAACCCATCACTTGCAGTGAATGTTTTCCAGTTAACCTAAATGAATTAAGAGTCTAATGCATGTTTTGAAATAAAATTTTATATTAATATTGATGAATACAATATTTTAATGTAATATTTTTCTTGAAATAGTTATTTGCTATACGTGTGGCTCACACTGGCTGGATTCTCTGGAAACAAGGAGTAAACTTCCCATCCTCTTGCCCAAAGAGCAGGCTCGTAGCAACCCTTGTATCAAGGAGGGTGTTTTAACAAAGGCACAATCACACCTTTACAAATCAAACATCTTTTATGTTGGCCTTGTCTTCCACACTTCTGAGCAGAGTGTGGACAATGCCAGTACGTGGCTAACCGTGTGTTCCAGATGCATTTCACACGTCTGGAAATGTGCTGAAATGTGTCTGCATCATCCGGCAGAGCACAAAGCAGAAATTCCCAAGATAAAGCAGATTTGAGCTCATAAGTCCCCACAACCCATGTCCCTTTCCTCCACCTCATCCCATCTCCCTTCAGCAGAGGTTTGCATTTAGCAATTTGAAAATACACCCCCGGGGCTTCAAGTTCTTATGTCTGCCCCTAAATGTGATCTTTTCTCCTAAAAGCAGCCTTTCAACAGCCTTTTTTGGACTCAAATGTGCAAAAATATGTGCTTAATTCTTAGCCATAGGAATACAGGTGTGCTGGGATTCCGTAGTGGGTTTCTAACTAGAAATGAAACTTGGAACAACTTCACCTCAATAAGCACAAAAAAAGCCAGATAATCTTGTATTTAAGTGCCTGGCCTGTTTAGAAAAGGTGTCAGGTGATGTGATTCACTGGCAGAGCAGGAGATTACAGCTGTTCATCTGGGGACAGGATTTCTTTCAGATCTTTGCTCCTATGAAATTTGGACTGTTTAAATAAATGCCTGAGCATAGATACAGGAATCCCAGTTTCAGCTTTCATTTTGGAGAGTCTTCCTCTTCAGAGATCCATTATCTGATGATACAGGGTGGATATTTGCTGCTATATTCTTTGCAAATGTGCTGTGCCTGGCACATTCAAAATTAAGTAATATCAGCTGAGTGATTTCCCTGCTCTGTATCTCGAATTTTCATTCTAACACTTTTCTCTTTCCATTTCTGAACTCTCCCAGATAATGACTGGCAAACATTAGGCCCAGTGAAATCCCAATTTCTGACTGCACACGTAACTTTATGTTCTAATGGCAATGATTGTCCTAATGGTGGCTAAATCAGTGTTTCCAGTGTTTGTAGCTGGATATTCCAGTAGAAAATTTAATATTTTAACAATCCAGAAAGTCTTCGCATTAAGATCACAAAATACTACTTTTAGGATCTTTTTAAAGAATGGGTAAGGTGGAAAGATATCACAATGGATCCTCTCCGCACAGGAGACACGACAAGGAAGGAAGAATAAGAGTCAATTGCTTCTAAAAGTTCATTTCCAATTTAATTTAAGTTACAGACTTTTAATTGTGATATAAATTAAGAAGAAAAATATATAACATAAAATATATAAATATATAAATATATAAATACAAATTTAGAAGACAATACATAAGGAAATGAAAGAAACAAAATGAGATACAATGTAAATAAAATATTTTAAATTTTGCTTCAGAACTTTATGAAGGAAAACATTATCATTTTCAAGGTAATTTTCTTTGGTAGCACTTTTAACTGAAAGAAAGTTTTCTAACTCTAAAACTGGATTTTTGCTGTATTTCACAATGGTTTTTAGCTGATTTAGTAATTCTTTTCTCCTAGATTATATTGTATGTACCTGAATGGAAGAAGAGATTTTTTTAATGTCAGTTAACTCCTGAATCATGATCCATATAATGGGTTTTTTCCCTGGCCCCAGAGATTTTACACCTCCTTCTGCATAGTAGCACAAGATACAAATGGGATGGAAAATCCCTGATTTCTTAAAATTCTTTCCCCTCCTGTCTGCCCCACTTCCAGTTCCTTGCTGTGCCCTTAGTGCACAGAATGAGAGCCCAGGGGTGCCCATGGATAAAGCCACACTTCCAGGAAATGCAAGGAATTAGTTTTGATCAGGCCAAGCTTTCCATTCCCTGGTGAAGTGCTCTGTGTGGTTTGCAAACATCTTAACCTAAAACATGGGGGACGTAGATCTGCTATTACCCAGTTTGTAAATCTCAACTACGCTTGGATGTTAATCCCAGTTGAAGGAAAATGGTTTGCAGAGTAAATTCCCCGTGCTGGCTCAAGACAAGGCCTTGGAACACCCAGAGAAAACGAGTGGTGCAAGTGGAGGGATTTTTCCTTTGAGGCAGAGCCTGTGGATCACTCACCTGGGCTCGGCCACATAAATCTAACCTGTGTTGTACTTCTATCCTTTGAGGGATCTGCACCTAAATAATTTCAATGAACTTTCAGATATAACATAAATAACACCCCAGCACTCACTATAATTCAGCTGTAGCCATTATGAATCAAATATATCCCTCCAGGCCATGCATTTACCCCAGAGATGGAGTTGGCCTTTAGTTGCTGGAGCTCTGTTAGTCTGAATATATCAGGCTTACATGGGGGAGTGAAAATATAGGTAGTTTTGCATGTAAAAGCCTAAATAAAAGAAAAAAAAAATCTTCTGGTTGCAAGTCCTCAGTTGATTTCTTTTTCTTTTTTCCCTTTTTTGGGTGTCCTGGCTCATGATCAAATTCTGAAAAGAAAGAACAATACCTTACATCTTAATCCCAAACTGTCAAAACGTACCAAAAATCATTCAGGACAAGGTAGCCGACCAAGAACACACCTAAGCTTATAGTAAATCCTAAAGGCAAGCTTAAATTTTACTAATTTCTGTGGAATTTAATCACAGACTTAAATAAAAATCAAGCACATGATTAGGTGCTTTCATGAGTCATTTTCATGAGATGGATCATTAAAATTAAGTATAGATTTCAGTCTCTAATGAAGAGAAAGAAGAAAAAGTCTAATTTTATCTAAGTAGTTCCAATTACATATATGGGTTTCTGTGGTATTGCAGACAAGATGAATGTGAAAGTTTTCTGAATTGGGGTCCAACCTCTTTTTCAATTTAGAGACTAAAGATGAGATGGAATATCTCATAGTGGAACTCTGAGAAATTCCTGATTCCCATCCCATTAGTTGGATGGGCTCACAGAAATGCAAATGTTGTGTTCCATGGGAAATTCTTTTAACTGCAGTTCTTGTAATTTTTAATGCACAAAAAAAAAACTTGTTCAGGCAGCTTTCTCATTTCAATTTTACCCTTTTCTCATCTCTTAACACTCATAATCTCAAGCTGTCAGCATCTCCTGTTTTGCAAAAGTCACCTAAGACAACTTTGGAACCAGTTGCTGTGTCAGTGAATGTGGATATTCATGAAGAAAGCTCAGTGTTTAAGGTGAGAGGTTTTATTCATATCCCCAGAGACAATGATTAAACAATCTGAGCAGCCTTGAAAAATAATGATGGACCCTTTCTGTTGTATTCAGTTAAATTCACTGTTACTACAATTATTACTACTGCTGCTACTTCTATGACTTGTGCTGTTACTGCTACTGATGACAATGACTATAATCAAAATATAAAAAAAAATTGAGCTTTTAGATATAAACTCTAATCCAAAACTGCTGTAAGGTCAACAGTCACTGTCACATGTTCCCAGAGAAGCTTGGCTGCCCCATCCCTGGAAGGCTTCAAGGCCAGGTTGGATGGGACTTGGAGCAACCTGGGATAGTGGAAGGTGTCCCTGTGGAACGAGATAATCTTTAAGGTCTCTTCCAACCCAAACCATTCTGTGATTTTACAATTTAGAGAAATTAGGAATTAGTGAAAAAAAGACACACAAAAATCAACTTAAAGAGACATTACAAGGTAGGAGTAGGGCATATATTCCTTAAATCAGTGGAATAGATAACACCAAATAATGAGTTTAGAGATCTAAAAATCAGTTCTGTAAACAGTCAAGCAAAAATCCCACATCAGTACATCTCACATATTTTAAGGTGATGAGTTGAATCCACCATTTTTTTATTAGATCTGGATAAAAACCAGCATTATATTCCTGGTACTTCTACTTCCTGCACAGAAAGGGCATTAGACGTGAAAAATGTCCTTGAAGTAGAACTGTCAGTTCCACTGTATAAACTGTGCTTTTTCTGAGACCATCCAGGCTTTGGCCAGCAACAAGATTTTTTCATCACGAAGGAGCTCACATTTAGTGAGCAACATGTCTGCATTTCCCCATATGGTTCCTTCCAAGGTGTTGTGTCATGTACAATGATGTCACATTCTAGAGGAAGAAGGAAAAAAGGCCCCAAGCTGTTTTCTTCCTTTTTTTTAAAGCTTCACCGATTATGTGGTCGCTTTAAGCAGCCTGCTCATCTCTAGCGTGCAGTTGGTTATCTGCTCTCCTTAATTTGAGCTTGCATGCATTCACACAGCTTTAAAAGAAAATGAACAGCATTTCTTACCAGAGATCCAGTGATTATCTGCCCACATTTTCAGTCCAATGTATTTCCACTGGCTTCTGAAGGGTGAGGTTTTAAAGGGTGCAGTGTAAGGGTTTACATCTTTATCCAAACTCTGCTATATTTACATGCCTCGTAAACCTGTGGTGCTTAAGGCTTTCAGCAGCACTGCTTTGATTTCATTTGTGGTTTCATAATTATTGTTTTATTCTCAGGCATATTATTCTTGGAACGCCAGCTTTGTAATGTAATGGGAATGTCCAGGAACATCCTTTGTTCTCTCAGTAAAACTACTTACACACGAATGTATGAGTTGTACACGAGGCTTACACAGGCCAGTTCCTGAGTCTAGATTTCTTTTAATGCATAAAAGGTTTTGTTTTATTCTTGATCATTATTCAGGTACCTCTGCAGAAACAAAATACCTCTTAATTGTTCACCATGAGTTAATTTCATAGGATTGTAGCATGGTTTGAGTTTAAAGGGACTTTAAGATCTTGAAGACCTTAAAACTCATCTCGTTCCAACCCCTAGCCATGGGCATTTCTTATTCAATGCTTGAAAATATCCTAAAAAAATCTTTTTGGAGAGCTGAATAGGAATCTTTTTTGTGGGAGCATTCAACCCATTTTGAAATCAAGCACATTTAAGTTTTCCCGTATTAAGCACAGATTGTTCCATGTACCATGTGAAATATCCCAGGTTTCTTTTTCTGGAAAAGTTACTTTTAGACAGAGGCAGTACTAGAAATGGATGCTCTGCTGTCTGACTTGTGGTTTCAGCTAAAGGACTACTGGTCAAACCAGCCTTGTGATCTTCAGGTCCTCCTCCTGTTGTGTACTTTCAGGAAAGTAATTTTAAACCCTGTGATTTCTTTTGTCGTGATTCTTTCTGCATAAACCACATCTTTGTGCAATTTAGCAGAGCTCTGAGATAGGATGGGTTGGGTTCATGGTGCAGAGGTCTGCACTGCAGAGCTACAGTCAGTCTGTCTTTAGTCCCCTAGGAAATTAAAGGAGAAAAGAGATGGTGTCTGGGTTCCATACACATGATCCTTAAATTCTTATCAAGTAAACTGTTCTAAATGTGACATTTCTTCTTAAAAATAGAAAATTCTTCATGCTAGCTGATTTGGAGATATTTTCACTGCCGAGGTCTATGGTATGGACAGCTGAACACTCTTCCCATCCTTCATGGCTAAGAATCTCTTGCAGGTTTTTGTGCACATGATTATCAACACATATTTTTCATAATTCATTTATTAAAATGACAGGGTCTTGTTAACTAAAAGAAATGGATTTTCTGTTTAGACAGATGTTAACCTCCAGGTGTGCAAGCTTTTCTACAAGGATCGCTGCATGAATTCACCTGGAATACAAACTGCATAGACTATTTAAGTAACATTTACATCACTGGATATATTGGTTGAACAGGAAGATACAACATGACAACACACAATCAATAGGAATGGAGCTCGAGTTGTGGATATAATGCATGGGATCGAAGCAAGACTCTATATTTTATGTTTGTGGTGTGAATATTGACGTCCAGCATGACACTCTTGGTAAGCCAAAAGGGTTAGCTCAAGAACAATCACAATTTGTTCATAAATTGGGCAATAAATCCACATGATCCAACAATCCACGTGAGACATTCTTTGCTTGAGACCAACCTCGACAGCCCCTCTTGGCACCCAGCTTGGGGCTCAGGGGGTTTGAGATAACGACAGATTTGATTCTAATGTGCAAGATCGAATTTATCACTGTTATTGCTGTTTAGGTCTTAATTGTCAGGCTGTAGGAGATGAGATAGCAGGAGCTGCCACACAGCACGTCAGAGCCACAGCAGTACCAGCATCTCTCCAGGAAGCATCCAAGGATGCCACAGATATAAAAAATTAATCACAAAAGTTCATTCTCTGCTTGCATCTCCCGTCTTCTTAGCATCCAACCTGCCAACATTTATGACCACGTTGAACTCCAGTCCTGCTCTTTGTCACCTCATTCTTAGCTAGGTCCTGCTTGGAGTCCTGCCTCCAGCTCTGGGACCCCCAGCACAGGAAGGACATGGACCTGTTGGAGCAAGTCTGGAGGATGCCATTGAGATGATCAGAGGGATGGAGCGTCTCTGCTACGAAGAAAGGGTGGGAGAATTGGGATTATTCAGCCGGGAAAAGAGAAGGCTTGGGGTGACCTAATTGCAGCCTTCCGGTACCTGAAGGGAACCTACAAGAAAGATGGGGAAAGAGATTTTACGAGGGCCTGGGGTGATAGGATGAGGGGGAATGGCTTTAAACTGACAAAAAGTGGGTTTAGATCAGATATCAGGGAGAAATCCTTCCCTGTGAGGGTGGTGATGCCCTGGCACAGATTACCCAGAAAATCTGTGGCTGCCACTGGATCCCTGGAAGTGTTCAAGGCCAGGTTGGAAGGGCTTGGAGCAACCTGGTCCAGTGGAAAGTGTCCCTGGCCATGTCAAGGGTGTTGGAAATCAATGAGATTTAAGGTCACTTCCAACTCAGGCCATTCTGTGATTTTATGACCCATATCATTTCATTAAAGGCATCAGTTACATGACCAGGATGAGATGTATCTGGCCAAAGGTAAACATTTCTGTAGGTCAGATATTTGTACCTTAAAATTGTGTGTTTCTCTCTGTTTTCTATTAAGGGATCCCAGGGTAACTAAATTAGGTGTGATCATGTGTATTGTAGATATCTTAGGAGCAATAAAATAAGCTTCATTCTCAAGGTCTCTTCAGTTTTTTCAAAATTATGTCACGTTATTTTCCAAAAATATCTAGAAATTTTGAAAGCCTCCTCTGCTGAAAGCCAATCTCAGACCATGGACTACCAGAAGAGGTCACTTAGTGTGTTGCTCTTCCAAGAAAAATCAAATGTACCTCAGTAATTTCTGGCTGATGTTAATTTCATCGATTTTTAAAAATATGAAATACTGAAGACTCCAACCTTTCCAGGTTTTACTAAAAGATTTTTCTTAACATCTAGCCACAACTAAGCTTTAGTGTCTAATCTCATGTTCATAATACGAAGCAGAAAACTGAAATATTTTTTTTTTACTCAAAAAGCAGTAATTTTTTGGTAGCAATTGTCAGAGTAAAAGAAAAAACAGCATAATTTCACAACAGATCTATATTAACCATACTTTCCTGGGGGAAAAAGTAGTCTTCATTTTAATCTTCTAATTAATGTAACCAAAAAATGCAAAATAAACCTTGAAACTTATAGTCAGACTGGTTGTGGACACTTATATGGAAGTTCTAGTTTCTTTTGCAGATTAATGAACTCATTTTCAAGATCTCTAACATATGTTGACTTCTAACATTTATTGACTGTTTCTGTGCTCTCTTTATATTCAGGTGATACTCATGAATCAGTGCTACTGCAAAGGTAAATCATGGAATCACAGAATGGTTTGGGTTGGAAGTGAGTTAAAAGCTCATCCAGTTCCAACCCCCTGCCATGGCCAGGGATACCTTCCACTATCCCAGCTTGCTCCAAGCTCTGTCCAACCCGGCCTTGAACACTTCCAGGGATGGAGCAGAAGCCTCCCTTGTGCTGGTGGCACTCTCTCTTACCTTGGAATAAGCACAGAAGACACAAAACAAGAGTCTTCTTTCATCTGTGTGAGACACCCAGATCCTCCGAGCTGCACGTCCTCCCCACCCAGCCCCTGTCCCGAGGCAGCCACCGTGCCTGTGTTAGACACACCTCCCACTGCAAATGCATCATTTTCTCATCTGGGTCATATGAATAATAATAGAGACAGGTCTTTTTTGTCCCCGTTTTTTGTTGCTTTCCATCTGACGTTATTTCAGCGTTAAACGGCTGAATTCACTGGAATTCACCGAACTTTGTGACTCCCTGCAAACCAAACCATATCCCAGGGCTCTGATGTAGCAGGTTTAAGAGCTGTGGCTTGGAGATTCTTGGTCCCCCTTGGTTCAGACTCAAGCTGAACTTCCTGTCAATCCCACGAATAGAAGAAAATTCTCTTCTCATTGCAATCTCATAAAATAAATTGCCTTCTCTTTTTGTAAAATTTTTTCCCACAAATGACACATTTGACTATATATTAATTTCCATGAGAAGGAAGGGGTATCCTCCACTTCTTTTTAGCTTGTTCTGAAATATTCACGATGAAGAAAATGTGTTAAAACAGGAAAGAGCAGGCTCTAAAGAACAAGAAAATTGTCAACACTTTGGCCTTCACAAGCTCACTAAAAGAGCTGATGCCTCACACTTTCATGGAAATGAAGATGTTAATGAGGAAACAGGGTAGGGAGTGAGAAAGGGAAACAAAGAATGTGGTTTCTGGGCCTTTATTTTGTAAATATTTGGACTCGCACAAATTTGTTAATTGAGGCAATTGATTTTTGCCTGAAAATGGTCGCAATGTCTACTTCATTAAAGCCTAAAATAACATCCTTTGGGCTAAACGGGGTCATTTCATTTGTAACCTTTTAGTGATGTATTAACAATTTGGAAGCATTCCGGTGCATATCTTAAAAAGTGCCACATTAACAGGAATGGGCCTTGAGAAAGAAAAAAAAAGAGAGAAGTTACAGACACACAGGCATGCAGGAGCACACACACACACACAGAGAACACATGGCCTCCAGCCCCTGTCCTTCCTCTTCTGCAGCATTTTAAGGTCTGTGTTTAATATTGCCAAGCCTACTTGAGTGATAAATGCAACTGTATAAAAATTACTTATTACAAGCTGTCATGTTGCCTCACTCACATCACAGGGCTAGAGGCACTGTACATAAAGCTCGAATCTCCACCTTGACAGCATCGGCAGCGCTTTAAAATAAAATGCTTTCAGTCATGAATACAAAACATAATTTACCTTTTCATAATACTTCAGTTTGGAAACACTTTGGAAAGCTCATGTTACCGTCAAACCTTTACCTGAGCTGTGCCAGCACCCAGTTAATTCCGAGTTGTCAATTTACTTCAGCACTGCTTTCCATCACTTAGCCTTTGAAGAAACATTAAGCTGTTCAAATTGCCATCCCCTTAATTTTTTTTTTTAAGTTATATTTATCCTCAGTTCTTTGGCGGTGAGTAGCTGACACAATAGGATTATTCCAAGCATTAAATTACAATTTGGGAGAGTGCCTGCTTGCTGTGTTTCTTTTTCAGAACCCCCCTCACTTGCTGTGTGTTCACAGAGTCAAAAATTATTCCTGACTCTCATCCCCTGCTTTCCCCCCACCTTTTCCGTGGAGTCCGGTTACACAATTCCCCTTGAATTGCTCCTCCCTTCCAACGTCTGGCCGAGATCAGAGGTTTAATTCCTCGCCGTGGAAGCCCAGCCACCCCTTTTCTCCTGCATTAATACTGTACCGATGCTTAAACATAAAAGCCCACTGTAAGCTGTGAATGTCAGCGAGATGGAAATTGGAAGTGAAGGTTCCAGGGAGAGCGGCGGGGTAAGAAGTGATGCGTTGTGACTGTTTTTATAGTTGGTCATGATGCATACAGTATGTGAAGTCCCCATCTGTACTGGTGTCTGCCCACCAGCCACCCTGCCACATTGGCAAAAGTGGCTCCAGCGCCCAGCGCAATCGGAACAGAGCTGCAGATGCCTCCCTTTAGCCCAAATTTCTTCTGACAATGTTCACATCCAGTTAGGGCCCAAAGTGCTTGTACTTGTCAGGAGGGATAAGGAGTGAGGAAAGTAGTCCCTTTTCAAAAGCGAAACAGAATCGCCAAAGGAAATATTTTCTCTTCTTCCCCCCGCCTCGCCTTCTTCAGCTGCCCCCGCCTTTGCAACTCCCTGTCCTCCCCCTCCCCTTTCCAGAGATGCAATGTCCAAAAAAAGAAAAGAAAAAAAAAAAAGAGAAAAAATAATTAGATTGGCATCTCTGCTACAGCTCTACAGAAATTGTCTTTTTATTTTTCGTCCAGCGGTTGGTGGAGGAAGGAAATGCAGCTGGGAAAGAGGCAGGGAGGGAAGATTTTGGATTTGACAGGGCTGACTACAACAGCCCACAGGAGACATATCATGCCCACGAGCTCTGGAATTCAGCTGCAGGGGGATTTGCTGTCCCTAGCGGGTTGCTTAGCTGGGTGACAGGAATGGGTGCATTTCCTATGCTATTTGAAGCGATTTTGATTCCACCCATACAGATATCATTTGCTAGCAACAAAATCTATTTCCCTTCATATTCTTATCTTTCTTCTTTTTCAAATTTTTCTTGATTTTAATTTACTAATGGATCGTTAGGCGAATAAAGGCAATGATACTTTTGTTTATAACACAGAGTCAGAACTCAAAGATTTTCTGGTTCTGATAGCTGATGACAGGTCCACAATCTCCAGCTTGCTCTGGCCACAGCTCCGTGCCTCAGTTTCCACAACTGTAGAACAGAGGAATAATGCAAAACTCTGTCTGTAAAGGGCTCTGAAGATGGGTTCCTCATCCTTTATTGGGAAGACATCTGGTGACTGGTGCATTGGAGATCAGAGCAAGCTTCAGTAGATAAAGCCATATTAAAGCAAAGAATCACAGGAGAATGGAACGGTTTGGGTTGGAAGGGACCTTAAAAGTCATTTTGTTACAACACCTTCCATGGGCAAGGACACCTTCCACAGACCAGCTTGCTCCAAGTCCAGTCCAGCCTCACCTTGAACGCTTCCAGGGATGGGGAAGGAGCAACTGGGAAATCTGTGCCAGGGCCTCACCACTTTCTGAGTAAAGAATTTAATTCTAGTATCTAATCTGAACTTGTTCTCTTCCTGTTTGAAGCCATTCTTTCTTATTCTGTCACTCCAGGCCCTTGTCCAAAGTCCCCTTCCAGCTGTCTTGGAGCCTCTTTAGGTACTGGAAGGTTGTAAGACATTAATAAGTGTTTCTAATCAAGCAAATATTGACAGCTGTGACATTTCCAGTGTACTCATCCCGAAAAATTCCCTCACGCCAACCCAGTGCTCCCACCTGGGCATGCTGGATGTAAAAGGAGCTTCACCCACTAAATCCAGAGGACTTGCAGAGATCCAACCTATTCCTACTTCGGTAGAGGAAAGATGTTAAGAGGAAATTTCCTGCTCACATGAGAGTGAAGATGATTTGACAAACACTTTTAATTTAGCACCTAAATAAATGACCTTATTATTAAAAAAAAAAAAATCTTCTTTTAATTTGGAATACAAATGTATCTGACATGCTGTCCAGCTATCTCCCCTTATCTT
This sequence comes from Daphoenositta chrysoptera, assembly GCA_013397915.1. Taxonomy (NCBI): domain Eukaryota; kingdom Metazoa; phylum Chordata; class Aves; order Passeriformes; genus Daphoenositta; species Daphoenositta chrysoptera. The sequence goes on along the minus strand of VZRO01007690.1, from coordinate 410,937 downwards.
TTAAAATCAATAAGAATTCAATAGCAATAAATGTTAGATTTACAATATATATTATATATTGTATATACTGTCCATAGAATAGAAGGTAAAGAGGAATTAACTATTAATAAGTAGATCCCTATAAAAATTATCCTTATATGTTTAAACACAGTAGTAAATTTGGGGTTTTTCCATAGTTTGGTTTTGAGCAGAGCTAGAAATCTGGGGAAGTTTAGGCATCTAAGAACGTTAAATATTTTCAGACTACATAAATAATGCTTTCAGTTCTGGTAGGCATATTCAGCAAACTGGCTGAATTGAGATTAAAAGACCAATAAAGCCAAGACCACTCTGGTTTCGATATTGGATTACAGCATCACATCAGAAAAAACCAAAATTTTGTAGGAACCTTGGGCTGAATGCTGGTTGGTTGGCCGAAGTCATGATGACTTCCATTTTATTTTGCCCCTTGTCCAGGGTAGCTGCAGTGTAGCCTCTGGAATCTCTGGCATGTGGGACAGCAAAGAACACATTTATGGGCACTGCATGTTCTGAAAAAACTTTAGAGTAAAGTAGGCTCAGCTTGACTTTCATTCACTGCCAGTTCCTGAGGACTCAGTTGTGTTTTCCTGGTTCTTTGGGAAGAATTGCAGTTGCACGAGGTAGCTGAGGGATTATATCCAGGCTGTTGGCATAGTATAGCAACATGACTGTAAACCTGGAAAGCAGCCAGAGGGAATGAAAAAGGGGAGCAGTTTCCCCCAACCACCCCAAGCAACACAAAACCATCCCAAACAACCCAAATCCCCAAGCAACCCAAAACAATCTTAAGATCTGGAAGATAGTCATGAAAAACTGGCTTCCCAGGTAGTCCTGAGGCCTGGATTTTTTTTCTGGAAGAGCTGAACGTGCTTTTCCTCCATGTTCTCTCCACCTCATATTGGACCTGACCCATGTGGCTGTTTCACGGTCCTAGAGAGGAGACAGAAGAGTTCAGGGAGGACAGAAAGCAGAAATCCACGAATCCATATTTAATCTCAACATCAGCAGGGATCCTTAGCACAAACTTTTATTCCACTTTGCAGAGCTAACATCTGATGGGAGGGGTACAGCTAATTTATCCCCATGGGACTCAAAGGGAAACGAGACTGCAGAACGGCCAGTGTCTGAACTGGCATCACAGGAACAAACAAACAAACCAAAAATAAAATGGGGGGGAAAAAGGAGTTTAAGGAGGTTATAATAACTGAGATTTTACCTTCAGTCTTAATGATAAACTAACAAGAGTTGAGTTACCTGATTGCAAAATTTATTGCATCCAAATGCCATTTAAATTTTTTTTTTGAGATAGTACAAAAACAGCCTGGGCAAATCCATACCACCCTCACAAAACTATCATCGTATTTGTTTCCTTCACTGGAAGAACACTCATTATAATGTTGGAATTCCATTATGTGGAGGAGCTGGTGCAGTCAGCTCAGTCACTGGCATTTGGAAGAGCTTTAATTAGCAGATTTCCCTCTTCCTCTGCAGTTCACTGAAGGAAAGGATTGATGGTGAGTGGAACTGGACACGATCACATGGAACTTTTCTGAGGTCTTATATAAAACCATACTTTCCAAAAAGAGAAATACTCAAGACCAGTCCACTGCTTCTTACTGATAAATGAAGTTTTGAAAAGGGAGATGATCTTGTGTTGAGCTATTGAATTACAGCTCCAATGGCTCCTTCCTAGACGCCCTCTGCAATCTCAGGGAAATAATTTTGTCCAGCTATCTTCAAGTTTGGTATGTATTCTAAAGTTATTTACTGAGCTTCCTACTATGGACAGTGGAGAAGGCAGGAACCATGGGGTGATTCCTCACTCTTCCAGTGCTTGCAGGGGAAACAGGACCAGGATGTTTTCCCTGGCTCTGACACCACTTGCCACTACCCAGCACTCCATACCTAAATCATTTTACTGTCTAAAAGGGAGACCGCACCCAAACTGCATCTCAGAGCTTCTAGATAAAAGCAGGGATTTCTTTGGGACAGTGCTGGATGCCTTGGGCTAAATGCAAATCACTGGCCATTCTAATAGCAAAAAAAAAAAAAAAAAAAAAAAAAAAAAAAATTAAGCTCCTATTATAAATGACTGGACATCAAGCCAAGTAATTGCAAATGTTTCCAGACCCTTGAGCAGAAACAAGCAGTGAAATTTCATGTTAGAACTATGCAAAAGCTCTTGTTGCAGCACACAGCCAAGTGGTGCTTTGCTTCTTTAAATTTTACTGGGAATTTTTAGGAGGAAATTAGAAGCTGATAACTACCAGGGAATTTTAGGAGGAAGAAAAATGAAAGCTATGTTTGCGCAGGTTTGTGCAGTTGGAAATAGCTGAGTTTCACATGCCTCTGGCTCTTGCATTGGATTCCAGCTACTGCAGTTTACTACTTTGTCTTTTGGCTTAAGTGTAGATGTAGGAACTTTTCCACTGACTGCACAAAAGGAAAATACAAACCCTTCTTGTGACACAATCCCATTCTTTACTGGTTTTTAATTTCTTTCAGTGACATCCCCATTGCTTTGGTGTGCCTGTTTAGCAAAGAAGAGTCCTCTGCTTTCTTGGTAGGCAGAGCTGGGATTGTGTGTGACACATGAGCAGAAGAGGGCAGAACAAAAATGAAATGTGTGAAATTGCCTCCCAGTCCTGACCTGGAGGGACTCTCCATAGACTGGAAAAGTCCACATGCAAAATATTCATTCATCTTCTCTGTGCACTCTATGAGGACTGTCCCCAGGAGTGCCAGTCTGCACCAGCTGAGTGATGTGCCATTTATCTGCTTGGAACTGAGTCTAACAAGTCATTTTGTGAAGCCTAGGACAGCAAATATACATCTGGTGAAAACGGTGTTCAGTTCTTACCCATCCCTGGAAGTATCCTCAAGGCCAGGTCAGACAGGGCTTGGAGCAACCTGGTCTCTGGAAAGTGTCCCTGCCCATGGCAGGAGGTTGTAATGAGATGAGCTTTAAGGTCCCTTCCAATCCAAACCAGTTTATGATTCTATATTCTGAGTCAGATTTAAGCCAGAAACCTAAAGTAAAGCACTTGCTATTTCATGATAAATTCCCTTGAAGTCAAACAAAACCATTAGAGTTCTCTTGGGTACTTTAGCTGCTTTTAGAACTACATTATGTTCTTATTCTGTGCAAATTTAGATGTATTCTGAACCTCTGATATGAATCTGTCAATTAGACTTGTCATACTGTGTTGTTTTTCAGATCAAGGTTACAGGTGGGAGGTTTTCCATTGGCTGCGCAAAAGGAAGAGTAGAACCTCCTTATGACACAATGCTTTCTTCTTCTTTCTTAACTTTTTTGACAGGAAAAAACCCCTTGTGAGTGATATCTGTTGCTTAGACCTGTCTTTGAATCAGGTTACTTCTTTGACTGGCTGTACTGGCTGGCAGGGAGTATCAGTCCTTTCAGATGAAGCCCTGTCTGCTTCTTCTCTGGCAATGAAGGCTCAGAATATAAAATTGAAGTCTTTGAACTCAGTCTGACTACTCTCTTTCCCCTTTCTCTTCTCTTAAAAGCAAATGAGAACAGGTTTTTTGTGCACAAGTATCTTTATAATATTTCTGCACCACCACACAACACTGCTGCTCACTGGAGATGAAGGAGGATAACCCAGTCTGTAAGCAGCTGTTGTTAACTGGGCTAACTGGTTGGAAAAATAGAGAAGCTGTGGCTGGCCCATCCCTAGAACTGTCCAAGGCCAGGTTGGACGGGGCTTGGAGCAGCCTGGGATAGAGGAAAGTGTCCCTGCCCATGGCAGGGGTGTTGGAAAGAAGAACTTTTAAGTCCCTTTCAACCCAAACTGTTCTGTGATTCTGTGATTCTAAGATAATTTACAGCAGTTTTTGTCTGTTTTGTTTTCAAAACATTTCACAGATGCTGAAACTGTAAATTAAATTATTTAAAACACAGTGCTGCAAAAGATACTCTTGCCTTGACAGCAGATGAGGTGTATTTCTGCATCTTGGAAGAGCAAACCAAGAAAAGACTATACAAACTTCTGCTAATTTCCTATTTTCAGAGTTGAATTTAAGGAATCTGAAAGAATTATTCTACCTTTGTGAGACTTTGTCTGAGCAACGGATAAGTGTCAGTCACTGGCAGAATCTCAAGATCATCCTTGATGTATTTGATGGTATTGACAGCATGATTGAAGGCAGGGATGACACACAGAAAAGGATTTTTTTTAAACACACTTTAAAGCACTTTAATTTCTTAAAGCTTCTGGAGCTCATATAAATTTCCCAGCTGGAAATGAAGGTTCATTTATTGAACCCCAGCTGGTCATCTCTGACCACAACTAGGGGTGAATATCTCTGGTAGAGCACAGCAACTGGGTGAATACAGAGAGAACAAAATGCTCCTCCAGCCTCCAGTGAGTTCTGGATTTGGGCTGAACCAGGTTTTTAACTTTATTTTTAATAGCTCTCCATGAATTTGTCTTCCAGGAACTTCTCCAGTCAATGCCTGTAGGCTTTTAGGATCCAAAGCTCTCTGCAGCAAAACTAAAGTATTCACTACTCTATTACATTCTGTGTGAAGAATCACCTCTGGTAGTAGAGCCGTGCTGGTAAATTATGTGGTGGGTGGTTGGGAGTGCTTCTTTGTATACACAGAGAAATGCAGCTCTCCACTGACTGATTTTTAGAGGATTATCACTTTCTCCACATGGATGGATCAATGACAGCTATGTCCCTTCCTCTCTCCCTCCTGGTTTCAGTGCACAGTAAAAAATGAGGTGGTAGATTGATCCAAACTCTGGATGCCTACCTGGATAATCCTGCTTGAATTTTTAGTTTATCTGTATTTCTCTCAAGAAACATGGATTCACATTTAGGTTTCCTCCTTCATAAAAAAGAGAAAGATGTTTGTCAAGTGTCTGTCTCCAAACTCGTGTAGTTCAAAGATCTTTCTTTTGACTATAAATGGCTTTGAATGGGCTGTATCCCCCAGATCCTAAGAGGGATTTGGGGCTGACATTCTCAGCATCTGTGCATCTTTAAATCAGTGTCTCCAGAACAAAACCTTGCAGATTGAGGTGCCTACATTTACTGTGCAACAACAGTTAATTCTGCTTGACTTCAGAAAACCTGGGAAAAGTTAAGTGCCTTAGGTAGCTACTCACTTAGTGGTAAAACACCTGAGCCAGCTGAGGAAAGTGGCTGGCATGAAAAACCCTCCGTGCCTTGGTTTTGGGGAATTCAGAGCAAGATTTATCCAAGGCAAGAAACTTTCTTTTGGGCATAGGTCTCTAAGTCAAACTTTTGGTCTTGGAGAGTGAGAGCAGTGTTTTCACACCTGCCAGGAGAGGAGCTGCCAACACTCATCTTTTACATAATGGTCCCGTGGTTAAAGCATTGTCCTGGGAATCTCAGAATTGGAGTAGCAGGGCAGTTTTAGCCTGAGAAAAGTTTAAATCTGCTCTTCCCATACCCCTGCAGCAGGCTTTAACCAGATATATCTAAACCATGTAGGGTGGAGAGGAGGAATCTCTCCCCTTTCTAACACAGGCCATGGATAACCACATGCAGAGCCAGAGGAAAAGCAGACCTGAAGAGACACATATCGTGGTTTATTGGGTGGGAGTCTTTGCCAGGAAGGGGCAGTGATGGATTCTGGGCTCTGTTTTTTTTGTTTCCCTGCTTGGTAGAGCTGGCATTCAGCAAGAGTTTGCTGAATGGCTAAAATAATCCAAGATATTCTTTAATGCTGGGCCTTTCCTGAAGGAATAGGTGTACCTGGAGTAAGGTGTTCTGGCTGCTTAGAACAAGGGCACAATCTGCGGGTTGATATTTAGCCACCTAATTATAGCATGCAGCAAAGTGGTTCAAAACCGGTTCAAATCTACAGTAAATCTACCTAGAGGATTGCTGGTATTTCTCTGCAGAATTAAGAAGGCTCTTGCACTCCCTAGAGCACCAAAATGAACCTGAAATGGCACAAAGACATGGTCAGGCAAAGATTCATTCAGGTGTGCATCTCACCGTTTGCAGGGAAGCTAAAGGTGAACAGAAAAAAATCTAATATCTGTGTACACTCAGTGCACACAGAAATGCACACAAATATTAGGTATGAATTGCTTATAATTTTTTTTTTTGCTAATTGCTAATTTTTCACAGCAGAACAGACTTTGTACACCATTTTGAATAATTGAGGGAAAATAAAATATTGATTAATGATCAGCTTAATGAGCAGCATCTGTTCTTAAAGCATGGAGTCTTTGGAAGAAGAATAGGCAATCAGGGAATTAAAGCTTCCAGGAGGCAACGTGTGTGACAAAGGACGAAGGTGTATCTGCACAGGTGGCAAAGTCTTGCATGTCTCAGCTTTGCTGTGCCTCACTTCAGTGGCTTTTCTAATGCTCTTTTAATGTTTGTGTTCAAGCCTGGATGGGCACTTATGCATGTGCATGTGGGATAGAACAGGGTAGGCATAAATCAGTTTCTTTTCTTTTCAGGATATAAGAAACTCTATAAACACACAGGACTGTTGAAAAGGTTCACAATTTGTGTTCCAGAAATATCGTGGGATGTATTTCCAACAATAATTTTCTACAGCTATTCAGAGAGATTGCTCTAAACTGCATTTATGGGAAATGCCATGTGCTCATTGCTACAGTTACTAATTTTTTTTTTTTTTTTTTTTTTTTTTTTTTTTGGTTTTT
>VZRO01007690.1:384479-404218 GCA_013397915.1 Daphoenositta chrysoptera | reverse complement strand
AGAATTAGAAAAGTAGAATGAACTTGGACAATTTTGGCAGATATTGAACAAAATCAGGAGCCTTAAAAGGTTGAACATGGAAGCAACAGATTTCATTACAATGGAATGATGTGGTTATTATAAAATTGAGGATGGGCTTTGTGATCAACTCTTTGACCCAACGTCAATGAATACCAATAAAATTAACAGGAATTTGGTAACACTTGAAACTAATTTGTGCTTTCGTATCACCTGGCACCGTATTCACAACTGTGGCTCTCCAGGGCCTGCCATAACTGAACACAATAAATGTAGGAAGGAAATGGAATGGAAAATAGATTTCAAAGTGCAGTAGACTGCATTTACAAATTCATGTGCTACTTGGTATGATATTTTAGATGTAGTTACCAAATTTTAAGAGAAATTTAGTTGAAATCTATTGGGAAAAAATAGACTTACATTTTGTTTGTTTAAGCTGTAACTAGATAATTTAAGATTGATCTATTTTAAATTCATACAACATTATTATTATAGAGAGTGTTAACATTTCCAATTACAACAAACAGAATTTAAAAAATCTTTTTAGTTTTGCAGTGAAAGGATAAATTTGGCATTAGCTGGTGGCACTATTATTATTATTATTATTATTATTGTTAANGGCTTGCATGTAAGAAAAGATTTTTTGTATGTGGACATAAAATCATTACCTTTCCCAGGTCTCCATTTCTGGAAGTTAACTGGATGGTAAAACATATTTTCCTTCTTCTCCAACATAGTTCCCCTTGAAATACAACCAAAAAGAAGAATCACTCAGTGTCAACTTCTGCTTTTCATTTGGTAAATAATCTAAACCGAATAAGAATTAGAAAAGTAGAATGAACTTGGACAATTTTGGCAGATATTGAACAAAATCAGGAGCCTTAAAAGGTTGAACATGGAAGCAACAGATTTCATTACAATGGAATGATGTGGTTATTATAAAATTGAGGATGGGCTTTGTGATCAACTCTTTGACCCAACGTCAATGAATACCAATAAAATTAACAGGAATTTGGTAACACTTGAAACTAATTTGTGCTTTCGTATCACCTGGCACCGTATTCACAACTGTGGCTCTCCAGGGCCTGCCATAACTGAACACAATAAATGTAGGAAGGAAATGGAATGGAAAATAGATTTCAAAGTGCAGTAGACTGCATTTACAAATTCATGTGCTACTTGGTATGATATTTTAGATGTAGTTACCAAATTTTAAGGGAAATTTAGTTGAAATCTATTGGGAAAAAAATAGACTTACATTTTGTTTGTTTAAGCTGTAACTAGATAATTTAAGATTGATCTATTTTAAATTCATACAACATTATTATTATAGAGAGTGTTAACATTTCCAATTACAACAAACAGAATTTAAAAAATCTTTTTAGTTTTGCAGTGAAAGGATAAATTTGGCATTAGCTGGTGGCACTATTATTATTATTATTATTATTATTGTTAAGGAATATGTTTTTTAGTTCCTTTCTTATTTTAATGGTATCAAAGAACTGTATCAGGAATTATTCTTATGAAAAAAATACTTGAATCAACTGAATTTTCACAGAATCACAGGCTGGAAGTCACCTCTGGAGATCACCTGGTCCAAGCCTCTTGCTCAAGTAGAGCCACTCAGAGGAAGTTGCCAATGACCATGTGTAGATAACTTTTTAATATCTCTAAGGAGAGATACTCTGCAAGTTCCCTGGGCAAGTTGGCTTTGCTGTAAGAAATTTTTCCACTGTAAACATACTGTTTAACATTATAGGTTAAAAAGTAACTAAAACAGCTGTAGCAGAAAAACTTGTGGATAAAGTGTTGAAATAAACTAGAATAAAAAATCCTTTAACAACACAGCTACTCCTTGTGGAGATGGAATTGTTCAATCTAAATCAGATAAAGAAGTTTTTCATGAATACAGGATATGTCTCCCGTAATAAAGTTTGTCAGTACAGTCATACTATTTTAATTATGCTAAAGGCAGATGCAGCCACAATTCAAATCATAAAATCACTGAATGACAGAATGGTTTGGGTTGGAAGGGACCTTAAAACTGATCTCATTCCACCCCTTTGCCATGACAAGGGACACCTTTCACTGTCCCAGGTGGGGATACAAAACCTCTTTGGTGGCACAAAATCTCCCGGCATCAAGGCAAGGCAGAGGATGGATTTCCTCTGGTGATGTCACAGGCTCAGGGGGATTCAGCAGCAGCAGAGAAATAGAGAGAAATAGAAATAGAGAAATAGAGCTGCTCTGTTCTTAGTGCTGGCAGGACAGGTGACACAGCCACTGAAATGTTGTCACTTCTGTCACCAGCCGGCTCCGCAGGCACAGACAGAGAAGGGGCAAGGAATTAAAAGGCAGGGGATGGGATATTCCTTTCTGCAAGAGCCCTGCAGCCCTCCCTGCCCCAGCCAAGGCTGAGAACATGCTGTGAAGGGCTGTCCCCTGCCCCATGGGTTTGTCTGTGTGGAGCCAAACTCACTCCAGGAGTGGGAGGGAACCTGGGCAGAGTGTGGGGCTTGAGCTTGTCTGGCAGGGCCAGCTGGAAAGGGAACCTCCATCCTCCTGGGGATTAGGTCCAGTTCATATTCCACCTGGTTTTGGCTATTTCTAACCCATCCCATTATTTTTTCCCTTATGAATATGAAGCAACAAGAGAATTATACAATCAGTCAAAGAATCATAGAATGGTTTGGGTTGGAAGGGATTTTAAAGGTCATCTTATTCCAACCTCCTGCCGTGGGCAGGGACACTTTCCACTATCCCAGGTTGCTCCAAACCCCATCCAACCTGGCCTTGGACACTTCCAGGGATCCAGGGGCAGTCAGAGTTTCTCTGGGTAACCTGTACCAGGGCCTCACCATCCTTGTAGGCAAAAATTCTTCTAAACCAGCTATAATTCCTGTGCCATATCTGCCAGCATATTGTCCAGTTTCTCAACTTATACACAAAATTGTGTGGTTAGACATAAATTCAGTCAGTATAACTCCAGAAAATCTCCTTTCTCCTTTTTTTCTCATCTGAGTTTCAAATTAATATGCTACCTATTTTTATGCCAGCGGTTTTATATAGGTGATTTTTGTTCTCCAACATACATCCAAACTATAAGATTAACGGAACGACTGGCAAAACAGATCTGGAATACCCTGTGTAGGAGACTCAACTCCTTATCAACTCAATCCTGGTTAATCTGATTCCTGGGAAAAAAAGTTGCAGATGAACCTTGTTTTACCAGTTGAAATACTAGAAAAAGTTATCACTGTCTGTCTGCTGCCTTGGAAACAAACAGACTGTAATAAATGAATATATTGTCCTGGAAATTAAGCCACCATTCACTGTCCTGAAATTAAGAAAACCATAATTTCCTGGTTCCAGGCAATGGAATAAACAGCTGTTTTGGCATTGCTTCTGTAATATTGGCAAGCCCGTTCTGCAAGTTGTTTGCACTCACCATCCATGAAAGTCTAAGTGAAAGTGCAAACCATCTGTCTCCGGGGTGACTCTGAACCCTGTGGAACATCTCTTCAGTGATGGGAACCATCAGTCATCCCAGCAGTCTTTGAGACAGATGCTCTGTCTGGGTGCAAGCTGCAAGTTTTCTCCAGCCATAGAATCCTAGAATCCCAGAATGGTTTGGGTTGGAAAGGACATTAAAGCTCATCTTATTCCATCCCCCTGCCATGGACAGGATCACCTTTCACAACACCAGGTTCCTCCAAACCTCATCCAACCTGGCCTTGAACACTCCAGGGATGAGAAAGTCATAGTTGTTGAATGCACAGAGTAGATGTTGTATGTTTTGCTGTCACAGATATTTTAAAAACTTGAAGAGAGGAGACGATCCTGAAAATTGCTCCTTGACCAGTTTCCTTGTGTCCCAAAGCACATGTCACTGTGCTTTCTGTTCCCACGTGATACCCGCATTCAGTAAATCAGAAAGTTCTCAACACAAATTTGTCTGTCATTCTCTGTCACAGCTGTCAGACTTAAAATAATTGTTTAAACTCCCATGGAAGAGTCTTAATGAGAAACAAGCTTGGTAGCTGTGGGTTTCTGTGTTTATTAGAACGAATTTCAGTTATCTTTAACAGAGTGAAAAGGCTACAAAGAACTGCTCATTGTGGGCCCTCACATTATAACAACTCTTTTTCCAGGACTCTCTGGGCTGTGAATATTTTGTACAAGCATGAACAGATGCCATGATGAGAATCTGACTTTGGAGAAACCAGGAAAAAGTTATTTTTTAACAGCTGTGTGAAGGAGATCACCTGGTTGTAAACCAGCTACTGCTTGGGATTTTGTTTGGTGGTGTTGTTTTTCTTTCCTGCTTTTATTTAAATGAGATTTAGGCAATCAAGTCGATATTTTTCACAGACCAAACATCTGAGAGATCTCTTCTTTGAAGCCCTGGCACCAGTTGGTGGTGGAAACTTGGATCTTACTCCCCTCTCCCCCGTGCCACAAACTTGCAGATGCCAAATCTGGCATTTGCATCCATGACAAGTGTGCTGCCTTGCCAGCTTGTTTCACTGAAATTGGCTCCTGCTGGGAGGATCTGCTCACAAACTTGTCGTGCTGGCACCTGACCATTTTTGGGTACTATCTTTAACAGGGCACATCTGCTGTGGGCACACAAACTCTTCAGCTGGCGCAAAGCTCCACGTGACGGCCTGTCCTATTTCATGGAAGTTATCCAGCCTTGACACACTCTTGGGGACACAGCTCAGCAATTCCACAGTCTTGGTTACACTTGACGAGCCAGGCTGACATTAGCAATCTTGTCTCACATCCCCCCTTCCACGAGGAGTAATCACAGTTGCCTTCCTCATCCGTATGGCTCAAACACAAGGCTAAGTCATATGGTTGTCGAGTTGGAGACATATTGGGTCTGTTTGACAACTCCTTTTTTCAAGGCTCTCTAAATAGTGCAGAAAATCGTGCTGCCATTAATTTTGAAAATGCTAAGTGTTTATTAACTGTGAAAGCTCTGAAAGGAAGGCAAAAATAAATGGTTGTCTGGATTCCTGCTGTAATTTCCTGAGAAATGGAAGGGACAGTGGCTGTAAAAAATCTGGGAGAACCTCTTGTTTCACCTTCGATTTTTATCTAATTTGTATTATGAGAATTTGTGTATGTAGACCAGTTTATATCCATTATTCTTTGGCAAGGGGTCTTGATGGCAAGGATTATTGGTGCTGAAATTACTCCTGTTTCTTTGAGAAGACTCAAAGTACTCAGCTCTAGAGGAGAGAGCAATGATATTCATGGATTTCAACCAGATCAAGGCCAAGAGAGAAGATGAAGGAAACTGAGTTCATTAATGCTGCAAAAACCTCTAACCTTGTAGCACAAGAACAACCAGCGGGCTGTCTAAACTATGTCCTATGCCTGTGCTCCACTAAGATCTTGCAAATATATACAAATATATATGTTGAATATTTCAGTACTTACTAATTTTGTAAAGCCTGAAAGGGAAGGAATAAAACCACAAAATAATAACATAATCATAGAATGGTTTGGGTTGGAAGGCTCCTGAAAGATCATCTTGTTCCAACCCCCTGCCATGGGCAGGGACACCTTCCACTATCCCAGGTTGCTCCAAGCCCTGTCCAACCTGGCCTTGGACACTTCCAGGGATCCAGAGGCCGCCACAGCTTCTCTGGGCACCCTGTGCCAGGGCCTCCCCACCCTCACAGACAAGAATTTTTTCCTAATATCCAACCTAAACCTACTCTCTTCCAAAGTGAAGCCATTTCCCCTTGCCCTGTCCCTCCAGGCCCTTGTCAGTGCTCTCTCTCCACCTTTCCTGCAGGCACTGGGAGGCCACAGTTAGGTCACTCCAGAGCCTTCTCTTCTCCAGGCTGAACAATCCCAATTCCCTCAGCCTTTCCTCACAGCAGAAGTTCTCTATCCCTCTAATCAGTTTTGTGGCCTCCTCTGGATGCTCTCCAATAGGTCCATGTCCTTCTTGTGCTGGGGAAACTATTTTATTATAATAATTTAATAACATAATACGTTTTATATATAATTATATAAAGTCACGTGTTTATACACATGCACACACGCTGATATCTGTGCCCACCCTTCATTTCCTGAATCTACATAATTATATGTCAGGTCATATATACTTATGGGTATAAATATGCAGGGTGTTTAGATTGTGATAAAGCAGTACAAATAAAAAGTTGTTATTACCATTCCTCTACCTATCACCACTTCGTTCTACCCAGCCCTATAAAGCTTTCCTCTTCTCTGCCTTCATGGATTTATTCCAGCTCTCCAAATTCCTTTACTACTTCTTACTATTTATTACTTATTAAAAAATAATCTAACCATATAAAAATCTCTTCTCCCTTCTGTATGTGGATTTCCTCCTCTGTGCAAGCCCTTGGAAAGCCAAATTGAGTCCTGAAACAGTCCTAAACATGCCAAAATCTTTACAATCAATTATCCGTCAGCCCTGCAGGGGAAGAAAGGGGAGAGTCACAGCGTTGTTTTTTTTTTTTTTTTGTGAGATCCTTTGCACTTGCTTCTAATCTATGAAGAATCCAGTGTATTAAATTTAAAAGTTGGACTATTTTTATGTTGAAAAAAGCTGTCCTTGGCCCAGTTTTTCTTCTTCTGTCCTTTCCATCCAGTATATAAAAACAATCATGCCATGTGTTTCCAGTGCAAGGACGTTGGAGGAAATACATTACAAAAATTAATCCTGATTAACTTGTTTTTTTCTATTTCTTTGCTTACTTTTCCTTAAATATTCACTTGGAATATTTCTAATGTCTTGCTGTTAGAAGGAATGTGATAAGAAGTGAAGTAGTAGATTATATTTTCTGAGAAATATCCATCACTGGTGGTTTTCAAATGCAGATTATATAAGTAGCTTTCAAAAGGTTTTGGATATAGGTGATCTTGCATCCTGGTCTCCTACTAAGGAGTACTGTAGAGGATTTCATGCAATCCTGTTCAGCTCAACTTCCTACTGATTCCACTCCTGATTGTAAAATGCTGGGAGAGATAGAACAGTGAATTTGATTTCCACTGTAATTTCTTGCTTTATCAGGGGTTTGCCTCTCCTGGTTTACCTAATACAGTTTGAAAAACACCTTGAAAAAAACCATTGTGATCATGTGGTCTTCTCAGCATATGTATTAAAAATAGGTCTTGTAAAAAATGTGTCCTAATAAACTCTGTTCAACAGCCATTTTTTATACTTCATTCCTGCCTTAAAAGAAAGCCAGGTCACCAAAATTACATGCAACGGCAAACAAATATTCTGAAAGAATGATTTGGGTCAAGTAACATAACTTTATGGAAAGCATACTAAAATCACAACTCTTTCAGATTTAGCTTGGTGAGCTCTGAAGTGACATCTTCATCTGCAAGGTGTTATTGATCTGGTTGTTTTCCCATCATGGTTTGAGTCAACAGCCCTGTATTCATCTCACTCAACTTGAAGCATTTATTCAAGATCTCTGTGGCAACAGGGGCTGCTTCTGGAGTCAATAAAAAGAAAGGGATAAGTATATTCATGGAATGGCTTAGATCTTGGATGGATTGGCTGAGTCTCCTGATTTCTCTCTCTTTCTTTCGTCCCTGGCTGGACAATAGTTCTACACTAGCCCAGGCATCCTAGGTCATACAGGAAAAACATGGACCTCATTTCTTATAAAAGGAACGAGATTCGGATCTACAGGGGACTGTCTTGATGACACCGAAATGTAATTCCACCTCCACGTCCATCGACACTTTAGGCAAGGAAGACCTTTCAAGATGGGCTTTCCAAGGATGCCTCCAGCTGTGTCACTGTCCAGCTGTGATGGTGCTGTGGAAGGAAAAGGGATATTGACAGCTTTGTGTGAGGAAACACGGCCTGAGAAGGTTTCTTTGGTTAGTGCTCTTTGTCGTGGCACTCCCCACCTCTCCCCGTGCGATGGCAAACCCTCCCAAACCCCACGTGAAATACCTTCCTGCACAAGCTGTGACACAGCACGGAAAGATCAAAGGCTGCTGTCTGACTGCTCACCTCTGCTACTGTTGGAAAAAATTTCCAGGTGCAGAAGATATCCTTAACCCTTTCTTCAGCTTGATTGTTAAAAAAAGGAAGATTTAACTTGTTTCTTATGTTGCCTTAACCCAGATGTTCTGTGGGTTGTGTGTGAGATTCAGGGGAAGTGGGTTGGTAGTCAATATATTTATTTTACTTTAAAAAAAAAATGCTAAGAGAAGCAGTAAGAAACTAGAGGATAAATAGTGAATATCAGGCCAATCAACACCAACCTTGTCCACTCAGACAATCACAGAATCACAGGGTGGTTTGGGACTTTAAAGATCATCTCCCAACCACCCTGCCACGGGCAGGGACACCTTCCACTAGTCCAGGTTGCTCTAGATGTCGATCTGCATTTACTATACAGCATGAAGAGGAATTTAACAGCCTTCCTTTGCTATCTTTTCTGCATACCATAGTGTGTGTCAAAGGTATGTTGGGGCAGGAATGTGGTGGAACTGGAGAGAAGCAGCAGCATTGCAAAACATCTGTCAGCCAATTTCAGCCAAAATTTGACAGATGGGGTACAGATTGCAAGGATGTTACAGACTTGGAGTTTTGTAAAATTGCATGGCCAGACAGAGGGAAGACTTATCATTAGTGACCAGTCTATAGAGTAGACTCGATGCCATCTGAGTCATTACTGATACCAGATAATCATCAGAAGAAAGAGAATCTCTGAATTTTACAGCCATTCACAAGCCTGAATTAGAGCTTACACCTCCTTGGACATGAGAAGAAACAGTTGAAAACACAAACCCATTTCCAACCCAGCTTCACTTGTCCCACTGATTAAAAATAACTGGGTTTTCTTCATTTTTTGAGGCCTTTTTTTCATGCCACATTGATTTATTCTATGTCTTTGTCAGAATAGGATTTGGACTTCCATGACCCTTGTGGGCCCCTTTCATCTAAGAATGATGATATTCTATGATTCTTTGATTTCTGTAGAATTATTTGTCTTCATTTGTCTTACAGACAAGTAAAAGTTCCTAAGTGATAACAGTTGAAATGGATCAAAGAATTTAATATTGTTAGATTAGAATTGTAAGAATGAAAGAGAGGAGTACTGAAACAAAAATGTGAAAGGTGTCCAGTGTCACATAGGAAAGCAGCAGTAGAGATTGGTAAAAAGAAATATTTTTTCCTTCCAACCCAAGATAAGAGAGATATGAAATCACCTTTGCTTTCAAATGCCAGAGCAGCGAAAAGAAATGACATTGGACTATAGGTCAGACCTTGAATTTGGGACACAGGAACCTTTCCAAATTTGGAAAAGAAAGGACAAAATCAGGTTCTGGATATTAAGTACAAAGAAATCGGATCTTAGGTTGATATTTTGAAATAGAAGCCTGGGAATGCTGAATGCCAGCGCTCTACACAGTTATAACTGTGATATAACTGTGTCTAAAGAACAGTGCTCCCCCACCTTCTATTTAAAATTATCTGCTTCTTTATCCTGTATTTGTGGATCTGGTTTTGCACTCACAAAAAGACTGCACCAGTCAATTGGTGGGAATTTTTCCTTTCTGCTAAACCAGCACTTTTCTTTTTCTTTAACACTAATAACTCAGGCCCTGTGTCTCTCATTTCATAACCCAAAGGTATGGAAGCCCTACTTGCATTATGCTCCGTCAGCTGTGTTACAAAAATACAGATTTAAAGCTCTAGTTATCCCTCTTCTGCATGTTTCCAATAATGTCTGGATAAGAACTGCTACAGGTGCCCTTCTATGCTTGAAATTCTCTCTCCTCAAGAAAATATGTGTTCCTTCAAGAGCAGATAAGCTCAAGGAAAAAAAGAAGATTGTGATAATAAAGAAGAAAGGCTGAAGCTCTCAGTTTACAGTGGTTCTGTGGGATCATAATCTGAAAAAGCAGCATTTTCTTTCTCTTTTCTTGAAAAAAAGGTCATTGTTCCATCCCTCACACCTGCAGGAGGGCAGAAAAGGGATTAAGAGGAGTTGTCTTATCAGAGTAGTGAGGATGAAAGGGCAGGAAAAAGAGCTGATTTTGCAAGTCCACCATTGCCCCATCAGACTCTGTTCTCCATGTGCTCACTGGGCAAAGGGCTTTTTCCTGGAGGTGTCTAATCCCACAGGGGTCTACCACTGAAAAATGATAGGAAAGGACATTTTGGAAATGAAATGTAGACAGCAAGAGAAATCTTAGCTGGTCCAGTTTATGGTTTATTTCTTTTACCAGGGATATAAACTCAGGGGGGAAAAAAAGGAAAACAAAAACAAGAAAAGAAAAGGAAGAATTATTTAATTTCAGACTAGCTCTTATATAACAGGGAGAGGGCAAATTATACCTTTCTCGTGTCACAGTAATGTTTTGCTAGTCGTGTAACTCCCCAACATGTAGGGATTCTTGTGTCCAAACATGTTTTTCCTTTCCTCTAGTGGAGATCCTCTTAGAAATAGCATTAAGAGCAAGGAAATTCAGTCATTATTTCTTGTATCCTCTGGTAGCTCTACACACCAAAATTTACTACTTCATGTTTGGGGAGGGAATCCTTCCCATCAGCCACCAGCTCAGCATCATAGAATCACAGAATATCCTGAGTTATATCCAGAGAATATCCATAGAATATCCATAAGGGGCATGGAAGTGCAACTCCTGGCCCTGCACAGGAGCACCTCAAAGATCCCTTCCAAGTGCACCAGCAAGGACCATCACAAGTCACTTCTTTCTCTTCCTAACTACATATCTTCCCTAGGGTAATAATCACAGTTATTTAATATTTGTCAATTATATCAGAGAAAAACCCCATTTTTATAAAATATACTTTAGTATTTGGAAAGAAAACAAATGTGTCTATACTACATATGTTGCCAGGTGTTTTGTTGGCTGTAAAAGGTGGCAGTAGTTGATGGCCATAGTTTGAGAACTGATAGGGATAAAGAAAGCCTTAAAAAACATCTGTGATTTGTGGTGGAGAACGAGGGAATACAGGAAAAAAAAAACCAAAAAACAACACATGGAGAATTTAATGAGAGAGCAAGAGAGCAATGATATTAAAGCTCATGTCTGACTGTTGAACTGTCTACTGCAAACCAGTGGATGCTCCATCATTTAATTCCTTTTCATTGACCTGGTCAACACCATTTGGGGCATAGGACATGAGAAACTCTTCCACTGACCTTTGGACTAGAAGAAGTTGCTCTCCCTCAGCAGTATCTCCTACCTCTGTCCTCAAACATCTTGGAGGAGAGCAGCTGATAGCCTAAATATTTGTGTTTTCTTACTGAGATAGTTAATTCTCCAAGTAAAATTTGCCATGAACAGAAATCCTTTGTGCATTTCACTGACTCTTCTCAGATTAACCCTATCCACCACTTGCCCCCTGAAGTCAGTACAATATGACATCTCCTGAAAATATATAGTAATTATAGAGTCTTTGATTTGACACTTTTGAGGAAAAAAATTGTAAATAAAAATAGTTTCTCTTACTACCATAGGTGCCTTTGAAACATAAATTAGAATTTCTTGTCCTAATTTGCCATTGACAAGTCTTAGAGGCAGAGTTAAGACAAAATTCTTGAGCCAGCAAACTTGCTTCTACAAGTACAAAGGAATTTAAAGAGTGGCCTCGGGAAGAAATGGATGTAGCTGTCAGTCGCATGAAAGAATTCAGAAACAGAATGCAAAGCTTTGTCAAAGGGTGGGATTCAAATGTAGCAGCATGTCATTGACCCTGGTGCTCAGCAACACATATTTCAAATCCCTGAAGATTAATAGGAAAGATGGTTACAGCTCTCACAACAGCTGCTGGAAAGTGTTCCTATCTCACGTTTTAATTACATGTATTTATACAGTAAAAAAAGTCCTAAATGCAGTATAGCCTGTAGTATGCAACAATTTTGAACATTTATGAGATTCAGGCAATTAAGAGTCTAAACTTTCAAATGTTTCCAGATGGCACACTGATTAACAATTGTGTGAATTTAATATTTGTTTAAATGCGCTGCTCTGTAAAATATTTCTTAATAGTATATGAATGCATTGCAATGAATCCAGGCACAACTTTTCTTCCAGCACAACTTGCCTCATTGCCTGAAGAAGTGGAAATCTCATTAGCTGATTATATAGACCAAAAGCAGTATCAGAGCAGAAGTAAGAGATAAAAAAGATTAAAAAGAAGCCAAGCTATTTCTTAACTTATGAAGGATTTTTCTCTTTATATGCAGGTCCTAGTGACAGTTTTCATGCAAGCCCCATACAAGATCAGTCCCTCAGTTCTTGCAAGTGAACCCACCAGTGAGGACATTTCCTTGGGGCTCCCAGTGTTCTGGATGTTGACATCAGTTGCAGGAATGCTTGGACTCAGTGGTCCAGAGGTCTTTTCCAACATTATTGATTCTAAGATTCTGTGATCTATGGAATAGGTTTGTTTGTAAAGAAAGCTCTGAAACTTAAGTTCTTTCAATGGGTTTAAACTACTTAGGTTCCTAAAATAATCTTTCCTTGATATTTCCACACCTTCCCTGTTTGCACTGTTGGTAATGTCGAAAACTTGACTCAATGCAATCCCTCACCCTCCACCAAAATATTTATTTTTGTAGGGAAATTTATTCTGGAGGGGAGAGATCTTGTGATGATGCTGGCAATCAGAATCACGGAATGGTTTGGGCTGGAAGGGACCTTAAAGATCATCTCATTCCAACCCCCTGCCATGGCAGGGACACCTTCCACTATCCCAGGGTGCTCCAAGCCCTGTCCAACCTGGCCTTGGACACTTCCAGGGATGGGGCAGCCACAGCTCTCTTGGCACAGCTATAGCTGTATATCTAGAGTTTCAGAGATTTTTGTAGAGGTTTATGGTCTAGTTTGTTTAAGTATTTGAATCTGTTACTACAGTCAGAATTAAAAGGAACATCCTGAAAAGGCAATATCAGAAGCCTTATAAACCTTCTACTCTGAAACCTAAAAATGGAAAAACCTGGAACTATCTATAACCTTTAAAAATATGGCCTCTTCCACATTGAAGAGAAACCATTCCCTCATTTTGTGCAATACTTGTAATGAAGACTAGTCTCAGAAAACAAGATTTATCTCACCTGTCATCTGAGCTCTGGAAGCTCTGCATCCAGAACTGAGCAGTGCAGTAACTTCCTTTGATAGTCAATGCAGAAAAGTACATGCCTACCAAGCCAGACTCCTTTCCTAACTTCTAGACCCCAGGAGGAGGTGAACAGCTCAGTGAAAACACCTCCTGCTCTCCCCTGTGTGTAAAAGGAGCCTGGTCTGACTACCCTACATGTAAGTGTCTAACTTTGCTTAAACTACATAACATAAAACCCAATAATAATGGACACAGGTTACTCTGAATTTCAAAATAAAAGTTACAAATAAAAAACTTAAGTCATTTTGTGGGTCAGGATCCACAGTGATTAGGAAAAGAAACCATGGAAACACCCACATTTTGGCACAAATGATCTAGTTTTCATGCCTGACTTTCAAACTCGATGAAGCTTTTTCAATAAATTTCTTTCTGAGGTACAATTTAAATTTTTAGCTACACTTTTTCCCTTTCCCTTTTTTGCCCTCCCTTCCTTCTTTTTCCTTGGGTTATTTGAGCAGTTTGCAAAGATGGTGACATTCACATTGGAGCAGATTTCCACATTCCATATAAACTTGGGGTTTTGTAATTAAGCAAAGAAAGAATGTTCATCTCTAAATCTGAAAAGGAAACAGAATGAAACCTTAAAAATTAAAATAGCAAACTGAAATAGTATGAGATTGTTTTAATAGATCCAGAAGAAACAAGGGAAATTTACCCCCAGGCTTTGGTTCCTGAACACCTGTAAAGGAAATTTATGTAGCAAATTATGTGGTGAGTTGGTGATTTTAAGGATTGCTCAGAAGCAAGAACAATCTCTTAATTTGCTTCCACGTGGGAAAAATACAAAATTGGAAAATGTGTGAGGAGCAGCCAAAGGAAGACAAACCATGAATGATGATTAACAGAAAGAGCACTGCGTTTTCCTTTTGTGAAACAAGATGGACTTGAGAATAGTTAATTGATTTAGAGCAGAGAGCCTGGACATTATTCTTGGATTTCCAATTTATCTGGCACTTTGGATAAGCCACTTGGTTTTCCTGTTTTCTTTTCCACTGCCTTGACTGTCTGGGTTATAAACACAATGAATGGAGATGAGATTTTCTCTTTCTCTGTCTTTGACCACAGTCTTGCACAACGGTGCAACTGGTAAAAATGCCTGACATACCTATAATTCCATTTAGTCGGCTCTGTTTGCTGGCAGAAGTGAACTCTTGAAAATTAATTTACTTTCTCTTTGACTGGGATTACATTGATGCAAAAAAATTCTTAAAAAAGAATTAACTCCATTGGTCATTGCGGCATTGTGTTGAGATAGCATTAAATGAGGGAGGAGTTGTTACCTGCTCTATAATTTTTCCACAAATGATGCATCTGCTTTCCTCATTTTTTTCAAATTGTCACTGGGTACTGGTTTTGTTTCTCTCATTGTTATAACAGCAGTGAGAGGGATTTTTTTTCAGCAGAAGTCATGAACACAAAAATTTTGAAGCCAGTTTTAACTTGTCCAGGGTAGGTAGTGAAGGAGGAACAGGAGAATAAACAAGATGCTCTTCTCACCCTCAGATGCAGAGGCAACGGGTCCATTGGATGGTGGAAAACCTGTTCTGAGTACAGCCCCCCATATAATCATCATGGCTTCATTGAATCCTGTTAAAATACTTTGTTCTTTACAAAAATCATTTTAAGATTGTACCACTGAAAGAAAGGACCACAATTATATCTATTGCTATGCAGCCAGACAGTTCTGCTAATCTCAGGGAAAAAAAAAATTTACATAAAGTTATTTCCAGGAAGAAACAAACACTTTTTCAGTGTAGCAATGTAATTAGCATAGGCTTCCATATCTGAATTCTAATGAATTCATTCCTATTTTTTAGTGTTTTATCACCACTCCCTATTTCAGATCCTTCATGTGATATATTAGTCTGTTTGGATTTGATAGGCAATAAAAACAGACCAGTCAGTCTGTTAGTTCTATAACCCTCTTGCATTTAAGAAATAATATAAATAGCATCAAGACAGAGGGAGAAATCAATGTGTCAATTATTTATATAGAAAAAGTCTACCTAGTAAAATGAAATTGCTTAGTTCCTAAAGGGCAGAGATGAACTTTTTTGGCTGCTTATGCAGAAATGTTATAAATATTTAAATGTAAATAATAAAATCTTTACATGCATAAATAAACATGAGATTGATATTACACACACTACAGCAGCAAAATATGACAACTGCTGCTTCTTCAGGAAAATGGATATTTCCTGTGACTGAATTGAGAATAAACTCAAAGCTAATAAGATACCTCACATACACTTTGAATCCACACTGCTTTCAAGCAAAAATTTCCCTGGGTTGGTCTTCCTTTAGAAGAGGTCTGAAGACCTCTCTGGAACAAACATTGAGGATCAAACAGAACACGGATGGTGATTTCTTTAAACACAGGATGCTTGGCTCAGTGAGGCTATCGCTGAATGAATTTTAGGAGTTGGTGATATTAAAGTTATCAGCTCTTTTGTCCTTTTTATAGTCCTTATGACTGCAAGAAGGAAGAGGTTGACCAGGCTGAAGGTCTGCTGCCCTCTGCTTTAAACCCCCATGAATTAGTTCAGGGTCACCTCGTTGCACGAGGCACATCTCAGTCTGGTCCAAGCCCATCAGCCCTATTTTAGCAAGAGGTTTGGTTTTGAACTTTTGGGTTTGTGTATGTGATTTTCTGGAGAAGAGGAGTCTCAGGTGGGGCCTCATTGCTCTATACAACCACCTGAAAGGAGGCTGTGGAGAGGTGGAAGTCAGTCCCTTCTGCCATCTCTCAAGCGAATAGATGAGAGGGAGTGGCCTTAAGTTGCACATGGGGAAATTCACATTAGATGTTAGAAATAAATTGTTCACTGAAAGTGAAATGTCTGGTTAGGCTTTGAAGCATTGGAATAAGTTGCCCAGGAAGGTGGTGGAGTCACCAGCTCTGGAAAATGTTTAAGAGGCATTTGGATGTGGCACTGGGGGATGTGTCTCATGGGTGATTACGGTGGTGGTGGGTTGACAGTTGGGCCAGCCGGTCTTGAATTCTCTTTCAACCTTGATGATTCTGTGGTTCTGTGATTCTGTAATTTAATACAAGTCATGGATCAGTTAGAGGTCAGTCCCATCCTGCAGGTAAGGAGCCTGACTTGTAGACACATGTCTAACTTCTCTTTCCCTCCAGACAGGGTCCAAACTTCCTGCTCAGAGCAGTCCGTAGCATGTGCAAATCCCTTGGACCATGCCCAGGCAAACTCTAGGAGAATGTTAGCCAGTGCAAGCCAAAACCATACAGGAAGCATGGGAATTATTTCATATTCTGGATAACTGGGGGATGGAGGTTGAGAACAGGCTCTGGCTTTGATTTATTTGTGGCTATAGACACAGCCTTTGTTCCCAGTAGAGAGTTATGAGGTCTTGAAGAGCTCCATGTTTACAAAAATACTCTAGAGACAGAGTCTAAGACTACAGGAAAATCTATGATTAGCCTCTTTTCCCCACAGATGTATTTAAGTAATTTCCCTTTGTTAACGTGAACTTATTTTGCGGTACATAACTGTTCTAGACTCCTAAGCCAAGTAACCATCTGTAACATTTTGCCAACTGTACACATGACCGTAAATACACTGAATATAAACATTTCTGTTCTGCTAAGTATGGAATTTCAGGATTACCATTGAACACGAAAAATAACACCAGCAACAAAACTAAAATAAAGGCCTTGAACAGGTCTCGATGTCACATCTCTGCCCTGGGTGTTATTTGAACTGCAGAGTTCAAACCTTGGACCACCTGCCTAAGTGAGAGATGGAAAATGTTCAGGACTGTTGAGAACTCCACATATTTTCGCAGTGGCTCAGCAAAGAGTTATTTAACACAGGTGTTTAATTCCAACACATCAGGGATCCCATGGCATCCAACACTCCTTAGGCTCTGCTCCCACCCTGCACTGGACTTATGGCAGCAGACAGGGCTGAGAAAGCAGGTACACTGCAATCCTTTCAGGTTCCCAAACTGCTCTGGGGCTTTCCCAGATTAGTGGGAGCAAACAAGATCATTTTTAAAAAGCCACAGGTACACACCGCACAAGCACAGATTTTATGCTAGATCAGGAAATTCTCTGAAATTGCACTATTTGGAATTGGAGGGCAGTTCATGAGCGGTTTGGATCGTGACACCATGCTGAGAATTTCTGTCCAGAAGCCTGAGGAATGAGAGAATCAGCTTGGAAAAATCAAAGGAAAGCTGCCTGGAAAATTTCCAGTGCAAATATTTTTTCCATCTGAAAATGCTGAGCAATTGCACATAGAATGTGTGGCGGAAATATTCTGATTTCAATTCATTCTAGTCCACCCAAAACACACAAGTAAAGAATGGAATGTCCTGGTAAACTCAAAATACTCGATTTCAAGCTTTTTTGAGACACTCAGATTTTCTATTTTTAAAAACTGCAGTTAAATAGAAGTTTGTTCTAAGTTTAACTACAGCCCTTCAAGGTTACTAAAAAAACCATTTTTCTCTATATGAGTCCATTTTCCTGTCATAAAAATGGTAACCTTTTTTTTTTAAATCACATTCAAAGGAAATTTAAAATCTGTTTCCTTCTTAAGTCTAAACACCCACCTGAATGGGTACAAGTTTTCTAGTAGGAGAAACAAGGGTATCTGACTAAATATATTAATGTAGCATAGAAACCTAGCTACTTGTAGGTTCCAATTTCAGTTTAAAAATAGAAACTCTTCTCTTCACAGCCACACACAGAAAACAGATACTGGAACTGGATTGGTTCCAAGGTTCCTTACAGAGTTATGAAAATCTTAGTCACAACACAGAACACATTGCTTTGGTTCTGCCAAAAAAATGTAATAATATTCACAGAAATAATTGATAACTATGCCTTTTCAGGGTAAATTGACCAGCACAGTGTCAATATGATGTCAGCAAAAAACCCCAAGTTGCAGCAGGCATGAAGGATAGGAAGATGTGGGAGATAAACCACACAGACTGAGGGAAGCTGCAGTCCATGGAGGGAATCCATGCAGGAGAAGGTTTTTTGTCAGGAGCTGTGATCTACGGGGGAACCAAGCAGGATGGTCTGATCCTGAAAGACTGCCTGATCCTGAAGGGATGAATCACATGGGAAAGGACTCATGCTGGACTAATTCCCAAAAACCTGCAGATTTTGGGAAGAGTATGCATTGGAGAAGTTTGGGAAAGGCTGTATCCCTTGGGAGGGACCTGACTGGAGCAGAGGAACAGCCTGAGAAGGAGGGCATGGCAGAGGCATAAGTGTTAAGAAATGACCCCAATCCCCATTCCCTGTGCTGCTTGGGGGAGAGAAGGCAAAAAAGACAGGAGTGAAGAGCCCAGGAAGATGTAGGGAAGTGGTGGAAATGGGTTTTTCAGATTTGCTTTTATTTGTCACTATCCCACTCTGTTATAATAATTTTCTCCAGGATAAGTCTGGTTTACACATCAACTGTGAGTGGTGAGTGATCTCCCTGCCCTTCACTTAGCTCATGAGCTTTTCCATTTCATTTTCTCTCTCTGTTCTGCTGAGGAGAGTGAGTGCTGGAACATCTTGGTGGGCACCTGGTGAACAGCAAATTTTCAGCCACCACAGTGAACTAAATTTGGGTTAAGTTAGTCCCATTAGTGTCTCCAGGAAGGTTTAATCTCACTTAACTTCAGATGCTTAACCAGGCTGACAATGCAAATGTTCATATCTGAGCCTGTGACCTCAGTTTCTCTTATGGTAGGCAGGGAGGCAGAACTTGTTGAGAGGGATGAGTGGGCATTCTGAGGCAGAATTCATTGGGCTGACATGAATGTGTTCTAAATATTCCCATTTTTTCCTTATTCAGCATGAACAAAGCTTGGACACCCAGCCTGAATATGAGCTAGTGGTGTTTTATACCCTGATTATGCAACCTCAAGAAATAGCAGGTTTTTTTCACCACAGGTGGGCTCTGATGATCATATGGTGAAGGTATTTGGACCTTCAGCTTCTGTACTTCACAGGAAAAGAAATAATGAAGAGATGTAATATCTCCCCATTACCTCAACCGTCGCTGGGGTTATGCAACTGCTCTTTTGCAATACTTTCAGGTTTGTTTTTGGAGGAATGCAGATCTCCAGGCTAGGTCTTGCAACAGCTACTCGCTTAGTCCAATACTGAACTAGAGCTCAACCTCTTTCTTTAGCAAGAAGGGTGAAAGTTTGGTTTGATGCACATTCCAGAAAGGTGAATTTCTACTCAAGAAACCCAACTGTTCTTAGGCAGACACTGCAGAATCAGGCATTTCACTCTCTATCAGGAATTTATCGTCCATTTAAACACACTTGGTCCCTCATTTTTTTTTTCTTTTTGGTAGAAAGGCCAAAATTTCTGTTTATCAAACAGAAATCTGACTGCTTCCCTCAAAGATTTGATGGCATAAGCTGAGATCAAATCAGAATAATGTACCAGCTTTTCCTTTTGTCTGGATTCAGAGACTTCCATGGAACAGCAGGGAATCTTGAAATTCTATCCAGGTTGTAGAAAGTGTTATATTTAAAGACTTTCCAAATTTATGCTAATAATTTAAACTTTAAG
>VZRO01007690.1:343084-384405 GCA_013397915.1 Daphoenositta chrysoptera | reverse complement strand
TTTTTTTTTTAAATCACATTCAAAGGAAATTTAAAATCTGTTTCCTTCTTAAGTCTAAACACCCACCTGAATGGGTACAAGTTTTCTAGTAGGAGAAACGAGGGTATCTGACTAAACATATTAATGTAGCATAGGAATCTAGCTATTTGTAGGTTCCAATTTCAGTTTAAAAATAGAAACTCTTCTCTTCACAGCCACACACAGAAAACAGATACTGGAACTGGATTGGTTCCAAGGTTCCTTACAGAGTTATGAAAATCTTAGTCACAACACAGAACACATTGCTTTGGTTCTGCCAAAAAAATGTAATAATATTCACAGAAATAATTGATAACTATGCCTTTTCAGGGTAAATTGACCAGCACAGTGTCAATATGATGTCAGCAAAAAACCCCAAGTTGCAGCAGGCATGAAGGATAGGAAGATGTGGGAGATAAACCACACAGACTGAGGGAAGCTGCAGTCCATGGAGGGAATCCATGCAGGAGAAGGTTTTTTGTCAGGAGCTGTGATCTACGGGGGAACCAAGCAGGATGGTCTGATCCTGAAAGACTGCCTGATCCTGAAGGGATGAATCACATGGGAAAGGACTCATGCTGGACTAATTCCCAAAAACCTGCAGATTTTGGGAAGAGTATGCATTGGAGAAGTTTGGGAAAGGCTGTATCCCTTGGGAGGGACCTGACTGGAGCAGAGGAACAGCCTGAGAAGGAGGGCATGGCAGAGGCATAAGTGTTAAGAAATGACCCCAATCCCCATTCCCTGTGCTGCTTGGGGGAGAGAAGGCAAAAAAGACAGGAGTGAAGAGCCCAGGAAGATGTAGGGAAGTGGTGGAAATGGGTTTTTCAGATTTGCTTTTATTTGTCACTATCCCACTCTGTTATAATAATTTTCTCCAGGATAAGTCTGGTTTACACATCAACTGTGAGTGGTGAGTGATCTCCCTGCCCTTCACTTAGCTCATGAGCTTTTCCATTTCATTTTCTCTCTCTGTTCTGCTGAGGAGAGTGAGTGCTGGAACATCTTGGTGGGCACCTGGTGAACAGCAAATTTTCAGCCACCACAGTGAACTAAATTTGGGTTAAGTTAGTCCCATTAGTGTCTCCAGGAAGGTTTAATCTCACTTAACTTCAGATGCTTAACCAGGCTGACAATGCAAATGTTCATATCTGAGCCAGTGGCCTCAGTTTCTCTTATGGTAGGCAGGGAGGCAGAACTTGTTGAGAGGGATGAGTGGGCATTCTGAGGCAGAATTCATTGGGCTGACATGAATGTGTTCTAAATATTCCCATTTTTTCCTTATTCAGCATGAACAAAGCTTGGACACCCAGCCTGAATATGAGCTAGTGGTGTTTTATACCCTGATTATGCAACCTCAAGAAATAGCAGGTTTTTTTCACCACAGGTGGGCTCTGATGATCATATGGTGAAGGTATTTGGACCTTCAGCTTCTGTACTTCACAGGAAAAGAAATAATGAAGAGATGTAATATCTCCCCATTACCTCAACTGTCGCTGGGGTTATGAAACTGCTCTTTTGCAATACTTTCAGGTTTGTTTTTGGAGGAATGCAGATCTCCAGGCTAGGTCTTGCAACAGCTACTCGCTTAGTCCAATACTGAACTAGAGCTCAACCTCTTTCTTTAGCAAGAAGGGTGGAAGTTTGGCTTGATGCACATTCCAGAAAGGTGAATTTCTACTCAAGAAACCCAACTGTTCTTAGGCAGACACTGCACAGTCAGGCACTTCACTCTCTATCAGGAATTTATCGTCCATTTAAACACACTTGGTCCCTCATTTTTTTTTTCTTTTTGGTAGAAAGGCCAAAATTTCTGTTTATCAAACAGAAATCTGACTGCTTCCCTCAAAGATTTGATGGCATAAGCTGAGATCAAATCAGAATAATGTACCAGCTTTTCTTTTTGTCTGGATTCAGAGACTTCCATGGAACAGCAGGGAATCTTGAAATTCTCTCCAGGTTGTAGAAAGTGTGATATTTAAAGACTTTCCAAATTTATGCTAATAATTTAAACTTTAAGAAAACTTGAGCTTACTTTGTAAACACTTGACATTTCTCTATTTGAATCATATAATGGTTTGGGTTGGAAGGGACCTTAAAGATCATCCTAAAGTCCAAGCCCTGTGCAATAAGTAGGGACATCTCCAACTAGATTGGGTTCGTCTTCATTTACTTGGAACACTTCCAGGGGTGAGTCATCCACAGCTTCCCTGGGCAAACTGTGCCAGTGCCTCATCAACCTTATCGTAAAATAAAAAAGTCTATCTTATGTCCAATCTAAATCTACACTTGATTTTAACAGTGCGTGTTTATTTGGGAATGGAATGTCTTTTCAGTACAACATATGGGGTTTTTAGAACATTAATGCAAGCCTGGATCATTAATCTCATCTCTCACTGGAACTGCTAAATGAGAATGTCAAAAATTTCGGAGGTGGTTTTTGGTTTAACTCGTTCTTCCCAAGTCTGAATCTCATGTCTTGAAGACGACTCTCACGTAAGTCACAGATGACTGTGATTTTAGTGTAAATGCTGAACATGAAATAGTTCACTTACATTGACACTTCCCTGGCAACATCCAGAAATCTGTTCCGATTCTTAGTAGGATTACAGGCTGTGCTACTGAGTTCTATACATTGGTGACAAGCAAGGAATCTCTAAGTACAGGGAAATGGGAATTTCTCAGCTCAAAACCCTCACAATTTAGTTGCCATAAGGGCAGCCCATTGATTCCAACCTTTGAAAAAGGAATTTTCTGCTCACTTTTAAGCTGTTTTATCAAGAGCACATGTTCTTACTCTGTTTTGCTGTAGCCTCTGACAGCAGTTCCTTGATTTCAGCTGTTCTCTTGCCTGGTGTAGAACAGTGGCTACAGGAATATTGGAAATCAGAATGGAATTCAGCTGCCATGTTCCTTAACAGTGTAAGACTGGCATCTTTGAAGAGTAACTCATCCCCAAAACTCTCTGTAGAGGAGATCTTGAGAACTGACTCAGGCCAGATGTTAATTAACAGAAAACTAAAAATAAGCACAATGAATCCCAATAGCAACATATAATTCAAAGCAGGTCAAATTTTACTGGTTATTACAGCTACATATTGCAAAAAAATTGTCCTGTGTTTACTCCTGAGAAGAAATACAATTTGCTTTTCATCGTATTGCAGGGTTCAGTAGCAATAACACAATGGTGTGACTGTTTAGCCAGTGGCTTATGAGGACGCATTTTCTATTTAGCAATTTAGGAAAAGAAAACAGTATTTCTTTTTTTATTGGAGAACCCCACTGTTAAACATCTCTCCAGCTAATGTTTAATAACTACCTTGCTTTATCTTGTACCAATCTTGACAATAATTAACCCGAAACAACTGCAGTTGTATTTAATATAGAAACATGTTTACTTTGACAATTTAAATTTTCCTTGTTAAATAAAGGGTAAACAGTTAAAATCATGACACTCTTAGGTGAAGAAATGAAGAAACTTTATTTTTTTTTTTCTTCTTTGGAGCCTAAGGGCATCTTCCCTGGTGTGGAGTCAGCACTAGCGGGTGAGGTTACAACACGCTGGGTTTGGCTGGGACACAAACTGATCTCCCACAAAGATTTAGAGCAGCTCTGAAGTAGCAACAAGCATAAATCACATGGAGGTGTTTCATTTGACTCTCCACAAATCAAAGGCTCCAAGAAAGTCTGGAGTAGTTTCTGAGGGATATCATACAAGAGAGTCGCTGGCCACAACCACGGGTAGAGTCCAGTCTTCTTAGGAAAGAAATCTGGGTTATGTGGAATGCCAGCAGAGGCATGAAGGATTGGAAGATGAGTGAGATAAACCATGCAGCACTAGGAGTTCAGCCTTGATACATGTATTAGAAACATAAAGGTCTTCTTCAGCCCCTAATTTCCTGGAAAAGAGCAGGAGCCAACTCTGTCTGGGCATGGCATCAGCAGCTACAACTGGTGGCCTGGCCAGTCAATAATAGCCAAGTAAACTAAGTCTGATTAAAACATTTCTTTATCAGATATTTCAATCTGCTAATGAAAAGATCATATCCTAAAACATTTGAAAAATAAAAGAAAACTTAATGTATCATTGTTGAGATCTTAATTCTTTCCCAAATCTACACTATGCTCCAGTTAGACTTAGAGCAGTTTTACTTAATGAAGACATGAATTAAGAGGTGGAAAATAACGTATTGTGCTGTATGTAAAATGAGGAAAATCATGCATAATGCTTCCCCTCATTTGTACGTATTACATTTATGATTGTCAAAAACAGGATTAACTATCCCTCTTGGGTTGTGAATTCCAAAATGCTTAATCTATTCTCCCCTTGATACAACAGAATAACTCCCATTCATACACAAGCATACTGGAAAAAAAAAGTCTAACCTGCTTCCAATCTCTCATTAATTTCCTACTACTTTCCATTAACACCCCAAATCCCTGCACTTCTCATTAGTGGAAAAATAATTCATGCACATAAAATGCTGCATAATGAAATCCAAGTTCAGGGGTGGTGGTGGGGAAGGACACCTTGCTAAGATCCAGAACACATGCAATAGTTAAATGTCTGTGATTACCCCTCACATTCCTTGAGGGACTCCCAGCATTAATTCCTTATAGTTCTGACACCTGCTGAAAGGAGTGAAGGAGGAGCAGGGTAGGGTCTGGAGCAGTAATTGTCAATTGATGGTCCTTGTCATTTTCTTCTAGGCACTTGACTGACTGGGGTTACTCTGTACCCCACTCAGGAGGTGCCCAGAGAAGCTCTGGCTGCCCCTGGATCCCTGGAAGTGTCCAAGGCCAGGTTGGATGGGGCCCTGAGCAACCTGGGATGGTGGAAGGTGTCCCTGCCCATGGCAGGGGGTTGAAACCAGGTGATCTTGGAAGTCCCTTCCAAACCCAATTAATTGTGTGATTCTATTCTTCAAAGTTCCGCACTCCAGTTTCCTCCTTCTGCCAATGGAAAGCTAGAAAAAAGAATTCCCATCTGTGTTTTGGATACTTCAATCTACTTTCCTTGATGGCCTCAAGAAACGCTCAAGAAGTCCATGACAATTTATCTGCTCATTCTTGAGTCATTTGGGTTTCTCTGTGCAGCCTGCCAATTCAATGATAAATGCCTGAAAGAGCTTTTTTGAAATCCATTGTGTGATCTACTGAATAATAGCCCTGGTTCTATTTTATTCTTGTCATCAAGTGAACAGAGAGACAGTAGGGTAACACTAAAAATAGATAATGTCATCCTACATTTTGGATCACCCAAGCTCTTTAACAAGGTTGAGATTTTCTCACCCAACTTTAGGCACTTAACTGAGAGGCTTAATTCAGGGCTATCATCACCTTATCTTTCCTCTGTAGACATGGAAATAGATTGATGTCCCCAGGGGTAATTCTGGACAGATTACAGTAGGAATGTCTTTGCTTCCCTAACTCTAGAAAATGTCTATTTGGGTCTTTTCTCCAGAGTTCAGACAGTTAAGGTAAGGTGACATGAATAGGAGGAGGATTAACAAATAAAAATGGATCTTGACTGTAGTTTTGCTTTAAGTTACATTAAGATGCTCAAGAGTTTACACTGAGTCAAAATGTTACAAATGCAAGGGAATTTAGATCAATTAACCTGCTTTTATCCCGACACCTGCTTTTTAAAAAATTCCTGTTCTTTATACTCCGTTTTTAGCACAGAGAACGTAACTGCACTGGCTCAGAAAAGTGCAAGTTAAACACAGGCTGCTGGGTTCCATTTGTCATAGCCATAATATTTAACATGATTAAACCATCACCAAAAATCATGTGAGGAGAAACACAGAATCATAGAATGGTTTGGGTTGGAAGATACAACAAAAACCATCTTATTCCAGCCCCCTGCTATGACCAGGGACATTTTCCACTAGACCAGGTTGCTCAGAGGAGTACAATAAATGTAAGCAGGGGTCTTATGGTCTTGTGATTCCACTTACCTTAAACAACATGAGAAATTAGACTGAAAGCGTGTTAGTGGACCATAAAAATATCTTCTAATTATGTCTCTGTAAGTAAAAGTATTCTCACTACAAAGTATTTATGAATTCTGAATAATTTTTTCCATTTTTGCCTTCCACTTTTTTTAAGCAGTGCAACTCGTTTTTTTTTTTATAATGTGACTAGGAACACTTTCAGAAAAAATGCTTTAGAAAGATAAATACATAAATATCCATGAGTGTTCCAAATCAATCATGAGAATTTCTGAGATATGACAGCACTGGGGCTTTGTGGAATGCAGCTCGCTGATATCAGCTGCATTGCCACGTGAAAAAGCAGTATTCACACTTCTGATTTATCTGATAATTCAAATTATCTCACTTTAACAGTGTCCTGATATGTTAAAAAACTATGCAAAAACTTGAATCAGATTGCAGTTGTCCTGGTACAAAAGAATTTGATTTCATTTATGATATGGGAGATCAGAATCTTGCTTAATCTTAGAATCACGTTGAAGTTTACATTATGTCATTGACCAGAACATCTCAGACCATCTACAGGCAGATATATTCTGCTAAATGTGGGAATGTGAGAGTCCTTAAATGTATGCAATTGTATAAAAACATGCTTATATTACATTAGAATGCATATGTGATGTTTTATTTATATTCTATACACATTTTGACTATCCAGTTTATTAAGCAAATAAAATATTGCCTATGGTAGTGCAAGTTTTTATAGCTGTGTTTTCTCTCTCTGCAAACTAATTTCATATCCATATATCAGCAACAACTTAACAGGACCAGAGACACAGAAACCATGAGTGGACAAAAGACACCTTAAGAAGCTACAAACCAACAACCAGAAAAGCCTTTTAGCTGTAAGTCAGCAGACTTTTATGTCAAGCTTGGCTGACTAATTATTGCTTATAATTTGCATTAGGATTAATTAACTAATTAGAGAGGAATGTCTGAAGGCAAAGTTATGGCTCTGCTTGTCAAGCTGAGGACTTTAATTATTCTGATATTTTTAATTATAATCAGCTGCTGAATGAGTATTACATTGTCAGCTACTATAGCTGGAGCTGCAGTGGGTTGGGGAGCTGCAGGAATTGTGGGTATTGTGCCACCACTTCACCTGGAACCACGGAAAGGTAATGCCAACTAGGCAAATATAATAGGAAAGCCTTCTGGCTTCAGCACTCATTAAAAACCTGAACACAGCACTATGCAAACTGTGGCAGTTCAGGGTTATGTATCTTTTTAAAAGCAAGAGAGCAACTTTTCCTCAGGAACATTCCCGAGCCTATATTCTATTTTGTTTAAATGCCTTCTTAGTAAGCCAGAATTGTCTCTTGGTCCCTAGGCACACATAGCTTGATGCATATTGCTTTGGTAAACTTAATGTACAAGGGACAGTAAAGAAAGCACAGCCCAGATCTGGTACAGATAAAAAAACCACTGCTTTGTACCCTCATGTCTCTGGTGTGGTTTAGGTGGTTGTTTAAGACATGCTGAACCATCGTAGTCCAAGTGCTGAGAACATCAGTATCGAAGTTTGGACCTAACTCAGGTGACAGGACTGCACCTTTTGACATTTAAAGGCTTAAATCTCAGCAAAGAAACAACCAGAGAAGTTGGGGTGAAGTCTCCTCCAGCCCTTAGTTAATCTATTCTGCCAAGTTCCCATTTTTAAAATGTAAGTATTGAAGCTGGGGCAGTGAGATTATATCTGTTGAGGATTTAGGGAACCCCAAACGTCCCTATTCCAACCACAGAGGATTTTCAGCGCTGCAAAGAGGAGAAGCCCTATCCATTGCAGAACAGCTTCATTTCTGAGACACAACACATCTGATTTGTTTGCCAAGACTTCTGTGATATCTTGGCTTAAGGGCTTGATCTCACAACCCTGTCAGGAGTAAGTTTGTTCAGCAATTTACTGAGGCCACTCCTCTCCTGAGTCTTTTGACAATAACCATCACCACAGCATACGGACACTTCATTACCCTCAGCAGATACAACCTCACAGCCCCTGCACCTACACTCACATTTTAGAAATGGGAACTGAGGAACAGATTAACTACGGGCTGGAGCACATTTCACTAAAACTCCTCTGATTGTTGCTTTGCTGAAGTTTAAGCCCTTAAACATAAAAAGGTGCAATCCTGTCACCTGGTTTAGGTCTAAACTTGGATACTGATATTTTCAGCATTTGGATAATGATGGTTCAGCATGTTTTAAATAACTACTTAAATTGTCTTCTAATTGCTTCTAAAAATTTTGGTCTGCCTAATGGTGATGCTTTCATATTTTTATTAACTAGACGCATTTACAGGGCAGTCTAACCTGACTTTCTTCTGCCAAGACTATAAGGAATCAGTATGGAATACCAGATGTTTTGGGATGCAAATCATCCTATAGAAGGGATACAAATACCATTATCTCCTATTTCTGTAAGTTTTAGTTGCCAGGCTATTCAGTATCTTCTCTTGGGTACTTGAGGAGGAGAGAACACAAAATCCACTGAGTTATATAGTAAACAGATTAGAGGAAGGCTAACTCAGGCTGGTAGTTAGGGCAGTCAGCTGAGAAGGGGTCACAATCCTGAAAAATATCCTCCAGATGCGTGAGTCTGTTACATTAGGCCTTCAGGGATTAGGAAACCAAAATAGTCCTGGAGACAGGACCTTGGAGTACTTCACGTTTTCCTTAACTGACTGTAGCAAAAGCAACACCTGAAGTTTCAGTGGAACTGAAATTTGAGTGTGTTTAGGATTAGGCAGTCCTGAAAAATAAGCAGACTCTGTCATTGTCAAGGGATTAAGGACTTTTGGCCTGCGACCTAATTTAGCAAAAACTGAAGGTGAATGAGTCCCATACGAAATCTCTTTGCCAAGAGTTCTCAATGCCTTCTGTTCAACTTGCAGAGAAATGAGTTCCCCAGAGTGCAACCAGTCTCACCTAAATTCCAAATATGATACAGACGTGTTGATCAGTCTCCACTGACTACAGAGGGACCCTGGGAAAATTTCATCCCGATCTGAGGCAGTTTAGTTGGATGGGATGAAGCTAGATGCACATATAAACCAAATTAAGATTTATAAAACCATCAATTCCATTATTTTAACTGCTTGTCCTAATTAGTGGGGGTAAGATTCACCTGATAACATTAGCCACACATCCTCCCTTCTCCTCACAGACAATGGAAAAATTTCCTTCTATATCTTCACTCATTTCATACTACAGAAAATTCCTGAAAGAGCACAAAAAGATCACACCCAATATCTGTGAGGTGGAACAGGTAAAAAAAAAAAAAAAGTTCTAAATTTTTCAGTTAGGAGATAATTTGAGAGGTGCAAATGGCATAAAATAGAAAATTCCTGAAAGGAAAGATGTATCAGTCTGCAGATGAGATTTAGACAGACACCTCCTAGGAAAATTGAAGCCCAAGATCACAAATTACCAGTGACTGTACAAAATCTGTCTTCATTTGTGAATTGCATTTTCAGGGGTGTTCTGAACAAAAGTCTAATAACATAATTCTAAAGTTTGGATACAAAATATGTAGAATACAATGCTGAATCTCCAATGCAGATTTCCCAAGGTCCCATTATAAATGTCCAGAAGATTAAAGTCTTGAATTGAAGTCTCAGAAAAGGAACTTCTAAGGCTTCCTAAATGCCAGAATAAATATTTATGGAACATATTTGTCAGTTAAAAAAATCCCTCAGGTTCCCATGTGTTTGTAGGACCTTGCCTTAAAAACCAGACAAACAAACAAACAAAAACAATAAAAAACCAACCCAGGAACTACTTTGGATGGGCACAGAACATAAAGGTGATCAAAACCTGCTGGACATGCCTCCTCTTTCTCACTCTACCTCTTAAATAGCTTCAAATGAAAAGGTAAACAAAAAAGTTCTTCCTGATCACCTTGTGATTGTAAGAAAAATGTTCCCACAAATATTCATCGATTTTAACTCCTCAGTGCACAAAATATCACTTCACGCTCTTGTTTGACCCAATATTACTCTCAGTTCTTCCCAGTGGGAATTTTTAGTGAGAATACCAGTTTTCCAACATTATGCAATTCCCAAAGTGAAGATATTTTGACTGTGCTGGTTTTTGTAACCCTGCATGTTTAGTCAGGGATCTTGTGTGCCCCAGCAAAGAGGGAAGTAGTGGAGAGGGAAACCATGGAAGGTTTGGCCATGGGATCATGTATTTGTCCATTAGCTCATGCTAAGACAACAAAATTCAAGGTTTTTCACACTGTTTGAAAGCTTTGAGTAATCCCTATTGAAGAAAAAACTTGCTTATATAGCCTCTCCTCTAATCATAAACAAACAAATGTACTCAAAAATAACAACAAAAAAAAAAAAAAAAAAAATCCAAATTTATGATGTCTTCAGATGTGTAGCATTTCTATGTATTTCCTAATTAAAAAATAAGATATTAGTGCCATTTTTGGATCCATGCTCTTCTCTGAACACTGTAAAAGAATTGTGTGTATGTACACTCTGAAACAGCATATTTCTTTTTAAGAAATTAAGGGATAACATCATGCTGGCAAGATATTTACTCAGAGCATACCTCCAAAAAGCAGAATATGTTATACTCCAAATGTATGCACATGTTTAAAAAGTTAATGTTTTAAGCTTTCTGCCTTCTAGCCAAGTATATCTAATCTAATTAGTGCTTTCCAGCCAAACATGGCCATAAGCAGGCCCAGAGTACTTTGACGACTCTTTAAAAGACACTGCTCACCTCAGGCCTTTCCTGCTCCTCAGTCTATCCGAAAACTTTGAATGTACCTTGCAAAACGCAACTTAGTTTTGTGAGTTTGTCACTGTTTAAGTTCATATTGCTACAAGTGAGTTTAAAATGTCCAGACTTAATCTCTTCACTCGTGTACGAATTGTCCTGTGCCAAGGTGAGCAAACAGAACATCAGATATCCTGGCATGAGAGCAATCCAAAATATTTGGCAGCATTTTTACACTTGTTTAGTGGAAGGTTTTGCTGCCCATGGTGGAGGGCTGGAACCAGATGACCTTTAAGGTCCCTTGCAAGCCAGACTGTTCTGTGGTTCTATGAAAAACTCAAAGGTGCACATCAGCCAGTCCCTGAAAGCATTTCTGTTCTGGGTATGAAAAGATTGTTATGAAGTAATAAAAACAATAGATGAAATGTGGGCATTCATGACTTGGAAAAGAAGATGAACAAATGGTTGGAAAAGGTGGAATTCACCTAATCTGCTGATGTATTTCACCCTTTCAGCTATCAGTTTATGATGGTGGGTAGCACAGCAAGAGTTCCAATAGACTGCACAGATTGAGCAGCCCGTGTAGCACTCCCTGTGCTGGAAACACCTGCAGCTCTTCGGGGTAGGTCCCCTCCTTACCCGCTGGATATATTGTTGAGAACTACATTTTAGTTGGTTCTAAAAGGTGAAGTGAAGTAAATGACCTGTCTCGTGCTCCTTAAATGAACACAGAATCACAGAATCCCAGAAGGGTTGGAAGGGATCCCAGTGGCTCATCTGGTGCCACCTCCCTGCTCCAGCAGGGCCATCCCAGAGCACAGGGCACGGGATTGTGCCCAGCCAGTTCTGGAATATCCCCAGTGAGGGAGACCCCACACCCTCTCTGGACAATCTGTTCAGGCTCGGTCCCTGCACAGGGAGGTTCCTCCTCATGTCCAGGTGGAAGTTCCTGGGCTCAGGCCCTGCCCGTGGCTCTGGTGCCATCGCTGGGCCCTGGAGCAGAGCCCGGGCCCTGCCCTGAGCCCTCCCTGCAGCCAGGGACACCCAGGGCTGAGGGCCCCTCTCGCTGGGGCTCCTCTCGAGGCTGAGCAGCCCCAGCTCCCTCAGCCTGGCCTGGGCAGGGAGATGCTCCAGGCCCTTCACCAGCTTTGTCACCCTCTGCTGAACCCACTCCAGGAGCTCTCTCTTGTACTTGGGAGCTCAGAACTCACTGAAAACAAACTTGGTTTTTTCCTTCTCTGAGCTTCTTAGAAACATAAAACATCAATACAGAAAAAGTAAGGCATCACAGTTCTGCAGCTACAAAGAAAAACATTCTTTGGTAGTTTGAAATTTGTTATATTGACTTTTTCCATAGCTTTGGGAAACAAAAGCAAAATATTTAGTTAACAGAAATGAAATACTTTGTAGACTTACTTCCAGAAGGACTTAGGGGCAAGAGAAGACCTCCACTATTGTCACTTCTTGTGATCCAGACTGGACTACAGAGAAAAAAAATATCCTTTCAATGTAAGGAATATAAACTAATTGTTTTCAGTGTTTTCTCATGTGTTGTGGGGAGAGGGGAGGAGATGAAAGGGGACGACTTATTGATCTATATAGTTTTACCTTTTCTACAGCTGTGAAACAAGTTTACATAAATGTTAAATGTACAGACTAGGTGAATAAGGTAAAGATCACCAAATGGAGCTGATTTCTGGCCAGGGCCAAGGAAAATTGTATGGATTCACTCTGGAATCATCAGGGACTCGTTGCCTTGTTGCATTTGATCGTTGGATTCAATGATGCAGATGGGTTCCTTCCAACTTAGGGTATTTTCTGATTCTAAGATTCTACACATTTTGGGTGAACATTGGTCAGTTTTGGGATCCATGTG
Organism: Daphoenositta chrysoptera; assembly: GCA_013397915.1. Taxonomy (NCBI): domain Eukaryota; kingdom Metazoa; phylum Chordata; class Aves; order Passeriformes; genus Daphoenositta; species Daphoenositta chrysoptera. The sequence continues at coordinate 371,787 of VZRO01007690.1, read as the reverse complement.
TTGTCCAACATGAATTTCAGAATGCAAATTTTTAATTCTTAGGGGAGTTTTATTTGCCAAGAGGTGTTCTATACTTCTGAACAATTAAATAGCAAATCATATCAGGATTATTATCCGTGAATTTGCTAAGGAAGAGAGGCAGGATAAGAAGAAATAAATATTAGGGAAAAGGTCACAAGATAATAGCAAACACAGTCTCAACCAAACATAACAAATTCTTGGAATCAGAAAATCTTTCATAAAACCTTTCTTCATAAACACCCCCTGATTTAAGGATCGATATAACATTTGTATAAATCATAGCTTCAAAATTAGTGTTTTTCTTTACCTGTTAGCATCTATTCTGAGGCTTTTGTTTTGTCATCCAAAACTGTGCTTGAGTATGTGAAATCAATAAGAAAAACAAAATTTTTAATGGATATTATTACTTTTCATTCTTGCTTCCCGTTTGATCAGCGAATGTTTAAAATGAAAAGGAAAGCAGTTGTTAGGACTACCCCATCAGTCCCTACAGATTCCAGGTAGGAATCAGATTTTCTTTTCCTTCTTATTTAGAATGCACAATATTTAGTCTCCCTCTATTTGTTTTGGCTTAAATAAGATGAAGAAGTAAGAAACATTTTTCACCCCATAATCAGACAAACATGCAGAAATTGATGTGATTATCAATGCTCCATAGAACTACTTCATTTTGTAATTGGTGTTTTCCATCTTTTTTTTTCCTTTTTCTAACAAGTTGTGTCTTAGCTGAAGCTGAATTAATAGCACTCTGATGTCTGTGGCTGTAATGGATCTTCAAATTTCCTAGAAAATCTAAAAAAACCAAAAAAATATTATTTAATAAATTAGAAAGTCATCTTGATCTATTTTGAATTGAATTCAAAGGCATTTTATTCTGACAAAATTAAGTTATTTGGCTTTGAATCTGTCAATTGACAGGTTTTCAATGTTTTTTCCACATTTTCAAGAGGAATAAAATAAAATTTTAAAAACTATCTCAATAAAAAATGCAAGGAAGAAAGATCTCTATTAGGGAAAAAGAAAATTGTAGAATTATAGAATCACGGAATGGTTTGGCTTGGAAGGACCTGTAAGTCCATCCTGTTCCAGGTCTCCTGCCATGGGCAGGGACACCTTCCACTATCCCAACTTGCTCCAAGCTCCATCCAACCTGGCTTTGGAAATTTCCAGGAATGGGACAGCCACAGCTTCTCTGAGCAGCCTGTGCCAGGATCTCTCCACCTTCACGGGGAAGAATTTCTTCCTAAATGTACAACTGGAGCTTACATGTGTCTTTGAAACAGATGCCTAAATATTTTTCACTCTCCAAAAGAAAGAACTCAGTAAAATCAAGAGGACTTTGAGAATCTCAGTATCTGATTTTTCAGTTTATGTCAATTTTATGAGTGAAAGAACCTCACCTTACCAAATGAAGGAAACTGCAGGATTATGCAATGAACATTCCCTGATCTGTTTTCTGGTAATTTCATGGAATCACAGAATTGTTAAGGTTGGACAAGACCTCCACAATCATCAAGTCCAACCTTTGGAAAGGACATCAAGAGATCTGTGTGTATAGACAGAGGGGAATCTGTTGCAGTCTGGGTTGAAAAGCAGTAAATAATCAAGAAATTTGTTATGGGACACTCTGGTTACTAGACTGGGTGATGCTAAGGGAGAAAGAAAAGAAGAAATCCAGAAGTTTCCAGGGTTAGAAAAAAGCCCCAAAAGAACACTAAAAAAGTGAGAAGGGGCTGATGTGCAAGTCAAGGGTATAAATTTGTTTTCACAGCTACGCTGGGGTTGCCACACCAATCTTCCCCTGGACAAGAGATTCACTCACATCAGGTAATCACCAGTTCCTTCTCACCAGTGTCCTGATTTTTCATTGCTAATGGAGGCCACCAATTGCAATATTCTCACCATTTTGGTGTGTTGCTGTCAAACAGCACCAGTAAGAAAGCCAAGGGGAGCCTGCAGGCAGTGCCATCCTCACAATGAGTCTCTCCCATCACCAGGCACTCTGGCATTCTTACATCCCTAAAAATTAAAACCTACAAAATTAATCGTTTCCCTTAGATAGCTAGATAAATCCTTGCCTGCAAGATCTGTGTGCCGGGGGTGTTCCTTAATGCCATATAAATGCTTAGCCATGGGCTTGCCTGGGTAATCACCCCTAAACTCTGCCCTGGAGGCAGCCAAAGCTGGCACTGATGAGCCACTGGAAGGAGCATATTGCATGTTTAGATTAAATACAGCTTGCAGACCTTTTTCCTGGAATTATCTGCTCTAAGAGGTACAGTTTAGGTCTATTTCTGTTTTATTCAAGTTGAAAAATAAAGTCTGCTATCCACCATAGGTGCTGTTATACCAAATGGACCTTTGGTACAAAAAAGAAATTAGATTTCTAGCATTGGTAATTATAAACCTTTTCCAAAAAATATTTGAGCCAACTCACATACCTTAGGCTGGATAATGAATTATATTTTGTGGTATGCTGGCAAGGACCTTAGGATATTTTTCACCTTCTTTTATTGCACTGAAAAAATCATCAGGCAGACATTTGCTGCACAAAAGATTTCCTGGGCAGGGATACTGGGGGACTATTAATCCCTCTCATCTTCAAAGGTACTTTCAATGCATTTTGATTTTCTTTTAGAGAAGTGCAACTAAACAAGAGAGAACAAATTTCATGTGACTTTTGCCCTGGATTCTCAGAGAAGGGTTTCTATCCTATAGGATATCTCTATAGGATATAGAACAGCCATTAAAGAACTAATTTTATATTTTCCCCTCTTCAAGCATTCAATACAAAGGAAACCCTTAAAAATTCTCATCTCTCATATTCTTCGCCCAGATGAAAATTCCCCGCACTTTTGCCCGTGTAAACACAGAATTAGTCCCCTGCAAGTTTAGGTGGTGGCAGTTCCTGAACACAGTCATATTTTGCAGATAACAGGATTAGCTTGGATGTGGGTAATAAGTTGGTGAATCTCCCCCTGGCCATTTCTCAACACTGTGAGAGCACTAATCCTTTATGCTTTGATGTCTTCTAGTTTTCCATCAGGTGCAGCTCGGCACTTTTGTCCTGGGGCAGTCAGCGCTCTTATAAGATCTCATAGTGTCCTCATTAGCTGCGCCTATTTACCCAGCCAGCCTGTTGAACCCAATTTATAGTTTATGTGATTAATTCCCAAAGTACAGTAAACCCTAGCTTTAAGGCTCTCTATTATACGACTGCATCTCATATAAGGGCAAACACCAGCTACTGCTCTTTTGTTATATGGCTTCGCTGTATATATAAAACTGCAGTAATTTTGCTCTCAACTACACATTAAACGTCATTATATGTATGTGCTTTCAGACATGCAGCCTATAAAAGTGTTGGGAGTTGGATCATAAAGAAACATTCATGCGCAAGAGTAATTTTTTGTTGTTTTCTGGTTTTGTTTTAAAAATCCACGTCTTTACCATTTTATATTACAATTATTGATATTGTTGGGTAAGTCCCATGATTTAGAACTGTTTACCCATGGAATTGCAGGTGAAAAAGGCTTAGCAGTCAAAGTAGCAGCCCATAACCACTGGCACAGTTTTGTTTTTTTTTTTTTAACATGCGGAATTTGTAGATAAAAGACTTACATTCTGAATTTTTATGCAGTCATTTAAGTCAACTGATGACATCTGTCAGCTCTGCTGTATTTCCTCCTATTGGGATATGAACTATGTGAGTTGGATCTCTGGTAATTTGCATGTGAAAGAACATTGTATCTTTTTTTAAAATAGATGATAATTTCCAGCTCTCCCTCCTCATGGGTTCATAGGGAGAGGCATCCTGCAGGTCCCTTTTAAACATTTTTCCAGCCTCCAGTTTCAAAAAAAAAAACCTGCATCTCCTGAAAAGTCTCAGTTACACTGGATGATCCCCGCCACAGAAGCAAAACACAAAACCAGAAAATCTCAAAGTACTTTGGCTAAGATGCTCTAAGTGCTGAGCAGAGAGGAAAAGAGAAAAGCTCTGTTAAATGGGATCATTCAGTGGGAGCACAGGTAACCAAAGCTGTTTGTTTAAACAAAGAGATCCAACTTGCCATATGAAGACCACATCAGAAAAAGTTATACCAAAAAAAAACTACAGATATCAGAAATCCAAACTTTTACTTTAAAGCACTTTGTACAAATGGAAAACATCTAGCTCTGGCCACTGGAAATCTAATTTAGGTTTTAAATCATGTCTGGTCTGTTTTGTTCAGTAGTCTTAGTTCTGTCTGATAACTGGTATGAGATCCCAACCAGCCACAAAATATCCTTCTTTCCTGGAAACCCTGGGGAAGGGAGGCTGGAGCTCTATGACCTTCCCTTAAGCTATCTAATCAATACATCTTGAACTCGACCTGGAGTGATGAACCACCTGGAAGGGCAAGAGAATTATTTAAACCTGAAGCCCTTTTGGCCACTGGTATTTCCAACGAGACCAATCTACGCTGATGCCTGTCTACAAAGATCTGGTATGGGCCACACATTTATACATATATAGAACCTGATAACTAATATTTATTTTAAAATATTGGTTAGGTGCACATGAATATATATATTCATACATAAAATGAAACAGCAGAAGAGATGTTAAGACATTTCATAGGAATATAAAGGCTTTATGCCTCACTCTTCCCCAATTCACCTTGTTTCTCCAAAAAAAGCAGAGGGATTCCCTTTGACTGAACATTAGTCCCAAAATGTAAATGTTTGGATACAAGAAGGTTTCGTAGAAAAAGAATCAATTAATGTTCTGGCATAATAGAGAGGCAATTTCTGATTTTTCATTGAACTTAATTTAAGCTTTATTGAGCATAAATTTAAGCTTCTTTCAATAGAGACTTCTGTTGTAAATGAAGTCTTCAGGTCTTGGGCAGATGTCTTGGACATGGCCATGCACGATGTGACAATGGCATGTGCTGGATGTCTCAGCTGCTCCTGCTCACTCTCTGTCATGCTCTAAAAGCTTTGACCCATAGATTGCTTGTGTGCATTTATTTCTGCACTGAGAGTTCTGGACAGGATCTCTTTCTTCTTGAAATCTTTGCAATATATATATATTTTTAATGTAGAAAAACAATTTCATGTAATTGTATTTATGTATACAATTTTTATATATAAACATCTTTAATTCTATATATAAATAACATAAATATACTTGAAACATTTTATATATTTATGACTTTATAGGATAAGGCAGTATACATCACTGCAGAACAAACTCTTCTATTAAGATTTTGAACAAGTAGGAATATAACAACCTGAATCAGGTCCCAGCTTCTCTGACAGTAAAATGATATGGGTTAGTTTTTATTGTCCCAGTGACCTTATGCTAAGGAATTTATTTTTCCTTTATTGAGTTGAAATGCTTTATAGGACATAGGCAGGAAACTATGACACTTGAGCTGTCTCAGTGTACATTAAGCTACTTTTTTGAGATACTGAATAATTGCCACTCAGAAATTGTGAACACCAGCAGTTCTGAAGTTCAAAAGCTGACCTATCACAGCACTGCACAATAAGCATGTTTTCCTTCCTCCTCCAATGTTGAGTTTTGCATTGACTACTCTGAAGGATACATCATGTCTTGGAATATATTCAGCAAAATTAATAAGTCCAATAAAAGAAGCAGATAACCTTATCAGTATTTCCTTGTGTCGGATCGTAGACTGAGGAAATGAGCATTTGTATGAGCTTTTATAAAACTCTGTTTCTTCAATAATATTGCTGAGTATATAATGGGAAATGAAAAAAGGAGATTGCATATGTAATGGAAATTTTCTGATTTGTATTCAAAATGCATGTCCATAGATACTTTGTAATATTTACCAGTTCTAGTGAGCAGCACCTTGTTTCTCAATACTCTCTAAAAAAATGACCCACAAAGAGCTTTCAATAAATTAATGATCCATAAATAAGAAATATGTTGCAGGGTTCTTTGCAAAAGTTTCAACTGAGATTTTCAAGAATATGTAATAAATTTAAGGTTTTAAATATTTATTTAGGTATCCCAGGGAGTGATTTATTTCTTTTTCCAGTAAGTGTCCTGTTGGTCCTGGTGATGTCAAAAAGTTCCCCCTGTGGGAACGGTGTCAAAGCACTGGTATGAAAAAATTATGTATTATTGCAATAAAATTCCTTGTAATCTTAGTACTGCAGGTGCTATGAGTAGAAAATTTAATACAAAGGGCAGCAAAGATTATTGGTACAATAATAATAAAAGAAGAAAAATGTTTCATATGTTTAGAATGGTTTTCACCCAGTGATCTCTTGGGGCTTTGTAAAGGAATTTGGATGACAATGCCACTACCCAAAAAGCCAGAAGTAGCAGCACCATTCCAGAACACACAATTAATGGTTTGGAACCAGGAATCAGGAAACAATTCTCCTGTCTGTATGTCTTATGCTATTGCAGATTGCACCAACAGATCTGAGAGGATAAACTACCTGTTAACATTCATTTCTTTGTGGGGAAAATCTTCAGGATAGCTTGCTCTTGGAAAAATTATTTTTGCTTCTATTTTGCAAATCCTTCCTGGAAATGTAAGATTTCTGTGAAGGTACTGGATGTCATGGTCTGTCTGAATTATAGTGTGTAATCTGTGCTCACTTCTAATGACAACTGAAAATCTACTTAGGGTCAGGAGTATCCAAGCTCTAAAACTGTCATGTATTTATTGTCTGGAGTCAATCTAAGTAGAATGATAACACCATGAAATATCTTGAGCTGGAAGGGACCCACAAGGATCATCAAGTCCAACTCCTGGTCCTGCACAGGACAACCCCAAGAATCCCATCATGTGGCCATAGACCTTTTCTTCAAAACAAAAAGGCAGATCCTTCCCTTCTGAATCCACAAGACAATTTCTATATACATTTTCAATCTTTATTTAAGGAAACAATATATATTCTCTTCCTTTCTTCTTCTATTTCTCCTCCTTTCTAGCTTATTTCTCACCTACTGAAACCAATATAGCCTTTGTTTACTGGTCAAGGTCTTATGTTAATGATGATAAATTGAGTCTTCACCAGTGCCAGTTATTAGGGATCAAAAACATTTTTTGTTCTGTAATCATTACTTATGAAATATTTTTTGAGAGCTCATCTGAATCCATTGGCAAATTCTAACAAGTTTCAAAAGCCTCAGCTGTTCCAGGACAATCTCCATTTCAAATCTTTCCAGAGCAATTCCCTTTGTTTATGGCCTACATGTCCTTACAGCCAATGGAAGGGGATGATGTAATGTTCTCCAAGTCACACCTCTTCCTTTTTCCCACGTTCTTGCTCTTTGACATGAGGAAAGTCATATTAAAAAATCCTTATGGTTTGCTATGACACTTTAGGGCCAGATCCTATCAGCTTAATTTGCCCAGGGAATGTTCACCATGTCCATTGGTTAAGGCAGGTGTTGTTCCCTGTCTTCAGATTACATGTCTGGACTTTTTTCCCTATCAGTGGAAAGCCATAGGTACCTCCACAAAAGAACACTTAAATTTAATGACTAAGTAGACTCTGAATGTGCACAGACAAGTACACTTTTGCTATGCAGAAAGCCTCTTTCATGGGATTACTGAGGATGGAAGAGTTTATTCAATTAAAAAAAAAGGGTTATAGAATTTGGACAGGGTACAAGGAATAACCAATAATTTCCCAAAATATTTCAAATACTCCTTACTTTTATCTGTTTACATCCTCAGGGCAAATGCATTGTGACTATTCCAGTTTGCATTATCCCTGACAACATGCAGGAGGATAAAAAGGATGGAGCTTTGCATCTCTTGCACATGCATGTTGTGGTCAGCCCAAGTCATGCTAATAAAATTTTGAGCTGTCTCATCATGTGCACAGATACAAACTAATAGGATGAAATGCAGAGACAAAAGTTGACAGGGAAGAAGAAATGGAAGGCTCTAAAAATATTTTAGTGCACTGAGATGGCTTTGGGAGCACAGCAGGAATGAACTGAGCAGTGGGTGTTGGAAGTGACAGCTCTGCTGCTGTTAGAAGCACTATCAACTCATGCAGCATCAGCCACTTTTCAGTCATCTTCATGATACGCATGCTGATGATTTTTCTTCCTAGAGGGTGGATGGCTAATCTGTCCTATCCATTGTGGATAGTTCCTGTAAGTGGTTTTAGCAGTTTCTCTGTGACTCATAATACATAGAATAACAACAAATTTCTATTCAAATTTCTGTTTAGATGTTGGTTAAAAAGTGGTCTACATGAAATTAAAGAATCGCCATCTAGAAGTTTGATACAATCACCAGGACCACCATGTCTTTTCCCACCAAGCTGCTTTCCCAGCATTCTCCAGTCTGTGCTGGTGCATGGAGTTATTCCTTTTTGCATGAAGGATTGGCATTTTCCTTTCCTGAACTCCAGGAGGTCCCCATTGGCCCATTCATTCGTTGTTGAAATCCTTCTGAATGGCGCCACTTTGCAACTACTCCTTGCAATTTTGTACTATTTGCAGACTTGCAGAGTCTTCATCATCTTGGCCATTAAAGATGATTAACAGCACTGGCCCAGCAGTGACCCCTGGGTACTGTGACAGGTCTCCCCCTGGACTTTGTGCTGCCAGTCATAAGCCCCTGAGGCTGGAACACCAGCTCACTTTCAATCCACCTCACTGTCCACTTATCTATTTTATCCTTGATCTACTTGTCTACGCTGGTTGTGTCAGACACCATGAAAATCTTTTTCAAAGCTAAAATGAACAATACCCACTGCTGCCTCCTTGTCCAATAATTTCGGTGCAGACAGCTATCCAGTTGAGGAGGAATGTTTTTCCCTTCATAAGTCTGTGTTCACTACACCTAATCACCTTCTTGTCCTTCATATGTTTGCAAGAGGTTTCCAGGATGAGTTGTTCCGTCACCCTTGCAGGCTGATCAATCTGTACTTTCCTGGATCCTCATTCAGGTCCTTTCTGGAAGATAAGAGTGAGATTAGCTCTTTTCCAGTCTCCAGGGATCTCTGTCAGTGCCCATGACCTTTCAAAGGTAGTTGGGAATGACCACCCAGATGCCTCAATAATCCTGGGACATCTTGTCAGGTCTTCTGGGCTTGAGTATATCCACTTTGAACACAGGTTCCCTATCCTGGTCCTCATCCACTTATGGTCAGTCTTCCTTGCTCCAGATTTTCCTTTTGGTTTCTGAGACCGCTGCGGGCAAATCTTACCAGGGAAAATCAAGGAAAATGGGGCATTTGTTTCCCAGCTTTTTCTATGTCATTTGTCACCAGATCCGCTGCCCCATTCAGCAGCAAACCCACATTTTCCCTGACCTTCCTTCCCACAGAAGCCCTTCCTGTTAACCTGCACGTTTTTAGTGAGAATCAACTTTCACGTGAATTCCTATCCCTGATCCCTGGGTACTCTGGCAGTGTCTCTATATTCCTCCTGGATACCCATGTATGCAAACTGATGACAACTATCACTTGTACCCTTCTATTTTACTTATTTTCATAAATTCAGACCATATCAAGTCTATGAATATGAAACATTGTTTTTATCCTGATTTATCAGGATACTGACGTCATAAGCAGCCCTGGGCAAGAACTGGATATTTTGCTTTACACAGTTAGTTCTTTTTGGTTCTTCCAAAATGGTTTTTCTATTAAGTGAAACTGTAAAAAATAATGTTATGAGAGCATCAAAAAAAAGCTATCACAGAAAAATTCCTTTATTTTGTCTTTCCTAAACTTAATACCCTTCCCCACAACACTGCTTGCTTTCTAGAAAGTAATCTCAAATAAGGAGATGGAAATATTCCATTCTGAGATTAGTGGAAAAAAAAATCAATGAAATTGACAGTTTGAAAAAAGTCTTAATTTTTGATGAGTATGGAATTGTCTTTTTAATGTGTATATATATATATAACCAATTTCCAACCTGCAGTAAAAAATGACTTAAGAAGAAAGCCAAGGACTATAATAACTGTGTCCCAAACCATAATTTAAGACTAACAGCAGCAGACTCTTCTTCGTGTCCTAATAAGCTTCTCTCTTTTTCATAAACATTTCAATCCCTTTGAAGAAAATTAACAGTACAATACAAAAGCACAATGCAATAATTTAATTCCATATATACACCTGTATAGGTATATAGTGGCATGAGCATCAGTTTGCTAGGAGCTCTGGGTATAAATATAGATGTAGGTATATGTGTAGTCTTTTCTTATTGAAAAAAAAACATTTTTTGAAAAGTACAAAATCATTGTCCTCTAACCTAATTCCTGCAATACTGTAGAACGTAATAGACAAGGTCTGTGCCTGTAGGGAGAATTTCTTTCCATCCCAACTTTCCATGTCTTCCTAGGGCATGTCGTCTTCCACCTCAGAAACTTTGCCTGACTTTCCCAGTTTTCTCCTCCACATTCAGGCTTAATCCATTTCTCATCTGCTCTACCCCCCTATGGCACTTCTGCTTCCATCGCAGAGGTTCATAAGTCACAGTCTTTAAGCCACTGTTTTTCTCAGCCATGCCCATGCAGCTGACATGTCCTGCTTGGGGGAGTATTTCCTTCTTGCATGTTTTATAACACACTTTCAGTGATTTTGCCATTTTACAGCCTTTTGCCAAGTGCTCTGTCTTTTCCAGTTCTGTTACTTGCACCGTTTGTCAGAGTTGTTCAAAGCAGAGAAAAGAACTTTTGGGGCCAGCCCAGATTGTAATTGCTGGTGCCAAGAGAGGCTGCCTCCTTGTTTTTCTTGGTCCAAGCTTAATTTCATCTTTTATGACTGAATCAGAAGTAAATCAGTCTATAAATCAGTCTATAATTTGACATTTGTGATTATTGAATTGTCCTACTGATTTCAGTTTAAGGGTTCCATGAACTGTTTTCCACACAAAGGGTACCAGAACACCCCCGAAATAAATTGCAGTAAATGGAAGACAGAAATATAGGCCACGTTTATGTATGAAAATAAAGATCCAGTGTCTAAAAGGTTTGTTAATTTTCTATATATGAAATGGAATGGAATGGAATGGAATGGAATGGAATGGAATGGAATGGAATGGAATAGAATAGCAATAGAATAGAATAGCAATAGAATAGAATAGAATAGAATAGAATAGAATAGAACAGAATAGTCCAATTGGAATGGACCTACAATGATCATCTGGTCCACCATTTCTGTGCTGTTTCCTGGCCTTTGCTGGTCTCATTTTTGATTCAGCTTTTGGAAACCTCAAGATACCAACATTTATTTCTGCAATATTATTATGCCCTGATAGGTCGCATCAAGATGAAAGTGTTCCTACTTTTAGCTTCCTGTTGTTAGTCATCCTTTTGTATCTTATCAGTGCTATTTGTAAACCTCAAAACATCAATACATCACTCTTTGTATTTACTTTCTGAAGTACCAAGTATGCTGCTTTTCTTGGCTGTGCATCAGTTGGTTTAATTAAAAAAAAAAAAAATTATTTTGTCTTGAAAATATGTCTATGGAAAATACAGATCAAGCTGATCTGAGATGCTCATGACCTCACCTATCTGTGTACAGGTACCTAAAGAAACCAGTCTCAGGGAAATGAGTCAATCTCTTCAGAGAGATCTGCTGAGGTAGAGAGGCAGAGCTTTGTTTTTCTTTCTAAGCTCCACGTGCAGCTGTTCCCAAACTCACTGCAGAATGTCCCACAGAACAGGTTCACTTTTGTGTCTGAACATGCTGATCCCTTCCACTGCATTTCAGAGATGAGCATTTAACACAAGTTCCAAAGACCACGTGAGTCTCCTCAGCCAGTGTGGACAGGGTTTCTGTAAAACTTCTCCCAGGTAACAAATGACAGGATAAGAGGAAATGGCCTCAAGTTGCACTGGGGGAGGTTTGGATTGGATATTAGGGAAAATTTCTTCACTCAAATGGTTTTTGAACCCTGGCACAGGCTTCTCATGGAAGAAGTGGAGTCACCATTCTCTGTAGGAATTTAAAAGGCGTGAGGATGTTGCACTTGGGGACATGGGTTAGTCGTGAACATTTCAATATCTGACATTGTTGAAGTTCATTAATATTTGCAGACCATAAACTAAATTGTTACACTACAGTAATTTTCCCAGCAGCTCAGGAGGCTCCTCAGTGGCAGGAGGGGTGGAACTGAATTATCTCTAAGGTCCCTTCCAACCCAAACCATTCTGTGATTCAAGGAAAACGTAAGGTAAAAGTTCAGTTGATGTCTTGATGAAGCTGCTTTTGACACTGCACCCCAGAGAAAATGACTTTCCATCATCAAATATGAGCAAAGAATGGTGAAGGAACCATCAGCCAATGTTTATGCAGTTCTTTGAAGCTGGAAAATGCTTCTCTATGCTTTTTTCTTTTACTTTTTTTTCCTCCCCAAATTCTGGCAGGCATTTAAATGGGACATTTTTACCCAAAGCGGTATTTTAGCCTTTTATTTTACACAGCTAAATTAGACATTTTGTTCCATTCTCTAAAAAATAATAATTGAAAGAATAAAAATGTCTGATTTGATTCCTAATATGCAGTGAAAGCTTAAGCTAGCTAATAATTGCTAATATACTACTTAGAGCTTCCTCTGACTCACAGCCAACTGCAGAGGGCAAGTCAAAACAGCCTTGGATAAATAATTAAAGCATTTAAAGATGTTAGGCTTATATTTTGATGCTAATCTTTAGCTAGTATAAATCTGCCCAGCTCAATGGAGAGAGTGGTGGTGCAGAAACTGAAGACTGGGTCTTATTTTCAAGATTTCCTTAGGTCATAAGTGAGTAGAGTTTGTATTTCTGGATATTTCTACTTCCAGTAATTTATTTCTCATTGGCCAATAATTTCTGAAGCATTTTTCGAATGGGAATAAATGTAGATTATTACCCTTTAATTTCTGTACCTGCTATAGCCGTGACTTCAGGTAGTGTTGGAATAGACATAATTGTATTTTTATACATGGATTGGTCTCATATAACTTTGTCTGTCTGATAGACTAACATCCAGATCTGAGCTACACATCCTGGGCTCCTTTTAGGATCAGTGGTGCTGAAAAGATGATTCAAAGATTTAACTCACCTTTCTCCTGGCAAACATCTAAAATATTTCAAAGAATCTGAGCTCTAGAAGCACCTGTTTCTGCCTTCTGACTATTAAGAAGAGAATAAAGCTAATTTACACATTATTGTCAATTTTATTTTCTCTCAATAAAGGTGAGATGATATTTTTGCCATTCAACAGGCTTGTCACTAAAGTGCACTTGGGTTTACACAGGGCCTTTGCACAAAATGGTGTAGCTTAAACAAAACTTCACAGTTCACCAGAACAGCCAAACAACTGATGTAAAACTCTTCTCTGCACTAGTAAATTCCTTTGACTACTCAACAGGCACGATGCAACTTTCCCCTCCTTCTCTCGGCTTGTCTTCTTCCAAAGTTATTTTTTTCTATGTTTAGCCAAAATTAACATAGTTTTCTCCACATTTATCAGGTATCTTGAACACCAGTGAGGCTTTCCTTAGCTCTGCTATGACATGAGAATCTGTAGGGGCAGTGGCCAAGTGAGTGGGTTAGGGACCAGACTGGGACCAGTGACAGTGATATTCCATTATCCCATAATTATATCCTCGTGGACAGGAATACAGCAGCCTGGCAATGGCCAGAAAATGGCCAGGACTCCCTGTTTTTCCTTGCCTTCAAGTCTTGGGTGGTCATTATTATTTCTATCCTGGGCAGACACACATTGGATACATTGGATGAGGATCCCCTCATAGGAGGGACCTTTTGGGTAATCACCACCATTTGAGTAGAAGCAGGATCAGGAAATTCAGATCTCCAGGGCTTTTAATCTTCACCCTTCCTGTGCTCACAGAAAAACCCAAGTCTTACAGAGGCAACATTCAGTTTTTCCTGCAGTCCTCTGAGTGTTTGAGCTACTTGTGCTCTGACAGCCTTAAGGGGAATGTATCAGCTGCCAAATGGAGCTGGTTTTGCTTTAGGGCTTTAGGGCTCCACATACTCCTGTTGCTTAAATTGTGGCCTAAGAGGAGCATTCAGAGCAAGAATAAAATGAGATAGGGCTGCTACTTTACTGGAAAGTTGAGATTGCCTTGAGATAGTGGGTTCTGGGGTCAGAGCACTGTTTTTTGTTTGACAATGAGCATTCTTCATTCAGCACTTTGTACCTTTGCTACATAAAAGACACAAAATCAAAGGAGTTTAAGAACGAGGTCAACGTAACTTGGTCAATATAACTTCCAGTTTAGCCAAAATACAGTGAACCTTTTGTATGACTTATGGAGACCACAATTATAACATTTAGGGATAATCAAAATATCAAATCTGCTTTTCTTGTGCAAACACATCCATGTCACCATTCCCAAACATCTCAGTTCCACTGTCCACCTAAGCACAGGAATTGCACCTTTCCTGGACGGTTCTTGTCAGAGCTTTTGAGATCCAGCAAAGCACATCTAGATCTAAATCCGGATGTATATGTTAGCCTTGCAGACCACCAAAGTTATATGAGATGGATCCAAATCAGAAAACAGAGTTGTATCTACTCTGGCATGACCTGAATTCATCTCTGCAGCAGATACAGCATCGAGAGGGTGTAATGGGAAGATTATGCTCATATTTAACAACCTGTGAAGATAACTCTATCCACTCATCCTTAGTAAAGATCCTCAATGAGAACTCAGAGATATTCAATGTCAATTTTCTCCAAGTAGAATTGCAAGCACAAAGGTTCTGAAATTTTCAGAATTACAGACTCAGGAATCTCCATTTTGTGAAAAACCCTCAAAAGTGATGTTCTTTTCCTCACATCTCAGTGTCTGTGGCCTACTACATATGTATTTGCTGTCACATGGAGGATATTAGGAGTCAGATCTAGACACTAATCTCTGGAATCATAAAATCAGAATGGATTGGGTTGGAAGGAACCTTAAAGTTCATCTGGTTCCAACCCCCTGCCACGGATAGGGACACATAGAACTCTGTGTTTTACTGTAGTCACTTATGTAAACACCAGCTGTCTAAGCTTCCATTATAGTCATGGAGATTTCATCAATATTTAAACCAAAGATGACCAGAAAGTGGTTCAGTTTACTCTTAAGCAAACTCTTCAGTTTGGATAACTGAATCTCTATTTCTGGACTCAAAATTTTGCACTGATGAGAATTCCACTGAATATTGTGAAAGCTTGTAGACACCTATGAGGGGCACAACCCTTTTGTCTGGGAATTGGCATCTACTGCTATTTTAGATGAGGATAATGGCCATGAAACAGGGCCCAAGGACAACTGGCAGCTGGAACACAGGTAGAACATCCCAACAGCACTGAACACTGATCAAGCATCTGAATCACAGGTCTGTATTTAGGGGCAGTCAAGCTGTAGATGAGTTCCATTCCTCCCGTCGTCATTTTAACCACCCAGAGAAGAGCCCCAGTGAATGTCACCTACAAAGAAAAGGCAGGAATAAGAGGGACAAAATTGTCTGGAGAAAAGACTGATGAAGACATAATAATTGTATTCAAACACCCAGAAATCGGATATAAAGAAGAAAAATAAAAGTGTTCACTATATTCAATGAGTGTGGGAGAAATAATTCTGAACAAAAACTTCAGTAGGGACACCTCTCTACTGAAATGGATCATTGCAAAACAGAGCACCTGGAAAGGCTGTAGTGTGTCCATGCCTGGAAGCTTTGGTGAACAGGTAGAGGACATGGACTGGTTTTCCTCCTGAGGTCTCTTCCAGCCCTACTTGCAATGATTTTATGACTGTATTTTTCTGTGCTGGGGAATTGGAAAATGATCTCTGTGGGTGGAAATGGACTTACCCCCATCACACAGGCCTCCTGACACCGCCAACAGAATTTTAAATGAGGAGCTAGACAGTCTGTAGCTCTTTAATAGGGCTTTGCTGCCAAGGGGCCCAACATATTTCCCATAATGAGGCAAGGGTAGGAGGAGAGAAGAGGGAAATTCCTCCATTCTTTATATTTCCATAGTATTTTGTAATTAATTTGATGCTTTTACAGAAAATTAATTGGTTTTTGATAATGAAATAGAGAGAACTAACCAGACACTAGCAAATTAAAAAAAAATTAAAAAATCACAGCCTAATGGGCCCCCACGTCAGACTGATAATGCTGTCTCCCTCAGGTGCTTAAGGGAAAAATAGCCCAAGAGGAGACACTGTGAAAGTCCTTGTCAATTGAAGGGTTAATCTGCCTTCCTTCCCCACTCCCCTGCTCCCTCACAACTAAAGCTAAGCAGATTAATTAAAACTTAAAAGGATTCTGATTTAGTTACGAGTAAGAAAGTGAAGTGCTACAGCTTCATGCCTATAATTCACCATTGCAGAGTAACACTTGGACAGGCCGAGCTGTAATTAGCTCATGATGTACAGTGTTCCCTGCAATTCCTCACAAAACCTCCCTTTTAGGTTTTTTCCTGCCTTACCTCCTCCTGCCTCTCAACCCTCCCTGGCTGAAGGCATTTACGAGTGGTAAATATTAATTGGTGGGGAGATGACAGCTGTGGGTCAAGCAGGGGCTGATGGATCGGCTCCGTAAATCCAACAGGTATCTTCTCCACTTCATCTGTCATCCCCTGGTGAAACAGAAAGCCATTCTAGAATATTTCTACTTAATATTTCATTTTTTTCTCAATATATTACCAGGGAAAAGCAGTAAGAGGAGGAAAGAAAAGAGAATCACAAGCATGAGTGTCTTCCCATTTCCCACAAAATACAATGAATTAGAGCAAGTTATTACTTTTCCACACATAGCAGTTAAATTCACACATTATTTACTTTAGGAAATAACCAATAATTTTCTGTTGTCAGATCTTTAAGCCACCAAGCCCACAGGTTCTAAGTGCACTTCATCCTTTGTGGAGTTCCATCCAGGCCAGGCTGGACAGGGCATGGAGTAACCTGGTCTAGAGGAAGGTGTCCCTGCCCATGGCAGTGGATTGGAATCTTCAAGGGTCTCTTCCAACCCAAACCATTCTGTGATTCCGGGATTCTACGAGATCTGGTAAAAATACTATCCAACTATTTAGATGTCCTTAAAAATATGAGAATGAAAACACTTATGTGTTATGAGTTAGTTATTTGTATAGAAGTGATTTTCCATCTATGAAGCTGTTCCACATTTATACATCTTGTAAATCCTGCCAGGGATGACAACTCCACCACTTTCATGGGCAGCCTGTTCCAAAGCCTGACTGCCCCTTCAGTGAAGGAATTTCTCTTAATATCCAATCTAAACCTCTCCTGGTGCAACTTGAGGCATTTTCCTCTTGTCCTATCACTTGTTACCTGGGAGAGGAGACCAATCCCCTGAGGGTTCCAACTTCCTTTCAGGGAGCAGTAGACAAAGACATCCATAAAATTAACTGGACAGATCTGTCCCTGCAGTGGGATGGAAATGCTGCACTTCCCTTTTGAGAAGGTAGAAGTGTGACAGGGAGACGATGTTGAAGATAACCATCTAGAGACCTTGAGATATCTTTAGTTCAAGTAAAATCACAGAATATCCTGAGGTGGAAGGGACCCACATGGATCATAGAGCCCAGTTCCTGGCCCTGCACAGGACACCCCAAGAATCCCACTATGTGCCTGAGAGTGTTGTCCAAATGCTGCTTGAACTCTGTCAGGTGTGTTTGGTGACGAAAACATTCACTGAGGATGTATCAGCACTGTATTAAAACCACAAAAAGAAGGAAGGGTGAACAAATAAAAAATATAAATAAATCAGGCCAGCAGGGCTCCTGATACCTTTTTGACTATCAAGGAGAATTAGGCCTTTGTCTGTAAATCTCTCAAAGCACTCAGTTCAGATTACAGTGCCATTTGATATGCAGAGACTCACAAGCAGTGATCCAGAGGTGGTAACATCCCCCAGAAGTCCCAAGTCAGATCTAGCTGGCCCCTGCAGATGTTCAGGATACCTCTGGCTTCTCAAATTACACTTGGTGTATCCATGAGACACCTGAACCGAGCCTCCAGCGCTTGTCAGTGACCAAAAGACCTTTGTAAATCAACTCAGGCTGCATAATTCAAGTATGAAGGGATGGGCTGGAGCAGCAAATTCCCTTACTGACATTTTAAGGTGGATTCAGAGGTTTTGACTCATATAATGAGTTTGATTTTCAATGATAAATTAAAAAAAAAAAAAAGATTTTCAACAAATTTTTTTTTTAGAATGAATCAAGAGACAATGAAACTAGAAAATGCACACTGAATATTCAAATTTCGTATCTGGCATCATGTACAGATTGTCTGTTTGAGAACAGAGGTGTATAAACTCTTGGTATTTTTTATACTGCAGGCCTATAGATTTGTTTAACCAGCCTTAATCCTTATTTATTATACACTGTTTCCCACGTGCTGGTGGTGGGTCCTTTCCAATTCCTTTTTTACCAACTAGCAATCCAAAATTCACTGGTTTTGAGACGAATGATTTATTTTTTCCTTTCTAATTATTTGTAAAGTAGATTTGTTGCTGGGTTTAATCTTTTTATCTTTAAACTTTTCTTCCTAAAGAAATTGTGATTTCTAGATTTCTTTATAGAGTTTACAACACTGGTATACTAGAGCTTCTATTTAGATCTCTAAACATTAGCAAAAAGGAAAACCAAAAAATCTGGCACATATGTTCAACTTTTATAGTATAATTTCTGCCAATTGCAAGGGAACCATTTCCAAATTTAAAACTGACTGTGCATAATATTTGGGAAAATACATCTGGTTTGGTACTCTTATAAAAATTGGGAGCACTTTTTGAGGCAGTTTACAGGGCTGTGAACTTTGTCAGGGAACGGTCCCGCTGTCAAGACAGTGTCTTTTGCCAATATCATAAATGTTACTTAGATTTGATTGATTTATATCTTATTGAGAGATTTATTTCCAGGCAGAGTTCAAGAAGTCAGTAACGGCATCAGGGTGCAACTGCTTATAACTGGGCAATTTTTGTTCAGTTCGAACTTGAACAAAGGTAATTTTAATTATTTTTTTTAAACCATGGATCATTTTTAGGTCCCTGACATCTCATAAATGGCATCTTTTTTTGTTTTGTTGTTGAGGTTTGGTTTGTTTTTTTTTTTTTGGGGGGGGGGGTTTAAAATTTTTGTTTGTTTGTTTTGGGGGTTTTTTGGGTTTTTTTTTTGCTTAAGAAGGATTTATAAGAAGGATTTGTGACAAGTGCGTAGTGATGGTTCACATTACAGTGGATACATAGCATTAATTTTGGTTTTGGGGGTTATGTCAGGAAGAGCATTGCCAGCAGGAAGGTGATCCTGCCCCTCTGCTCAGCCCTGAGAGGCACATCTGGAGTGCTGTGTCCAGTTCTGGGCTCCTGGGGACAGGAGAGACCCGGAGCTCTGGAGGGAATCCAGTGCTGGGTGACAAAGCTGGTGAAGGGCCTGGAGCATCTCCCTGCCCAGGCCAGGCTGAGGGAGCTGGGGCTGCTCAGCCTCGAGAGGAGCCCCAGCGAGAGGGGCCCTCAGCCCTGGGTGTCCCTGGCTGCAGGGAGGGCTCAGGGCAGGGCCCGGGCTCTGCTCCAGGGCCCAGCGATGGCACCAGAGCCACGGGCAGGGCCTGAGCCCAGGAACTTCCACCTGGGCATGAGGAGGAACCTCCCTGTGCAGTGACCGAGCCTGAACAGATTGTCCAGAGAGGGTGTGGGGTCTCCCTCCCTGGGGATATTCCAGAACTGTCTGGAAACACAATCCTGTGCCCTGTGCTCTGGATTATTCTCTTTGGGCAGGGAGGTGGCACCAGGTGACCCATCTGTGGTCCCTTCCAACCTTAACCAACCTGGGATTCTGTGATATGATGGAGGTGAAAGCCTTACCAACACAACCAGCACTGGTGGCTGCAGTTTCAAGTTCTGACAGGAAAGATCTTCCCAAATTATCATGAGCATGTGATGTGTTCCTCACCACGTGGCCCTGTTTAGTGCTGCGAAAAGGATGAACCCACAGGGGTCTGTGCTAGAACTGCAGCACCACATGAAACCATAGGATATGATTGTAATTAAAAAACTATTTCCTCTTACTCTAGGGCTAATATTTTTAGACTAATTCTCAACTGGTTTGTAAAAGAATATGCATTCAGTAAGACCACAGACTATAGAGACAGGTTTTTGGTCTCTAGCAATGGCCAGTTCTGACTGCTTGTTAGGAAGGAGCATAAAAAGGAAAATATGCATTGATGTTCCCACATTTGAGCTTTGCAGCATTCTGCAATCTGTGGCTATGCAATTTCCTGACCTGGGGGTTATTCCTTTGTCTCTTGTAGTCTATGAAGAGTTTTCCTTCCATGTTTGTATCTAATTGCTTTTTGAACCTGTGAAAACTTATGACATTCGCAACATCCCAACATCCCGTGGCAATGAGTTTCATAGTTTAATTTTGTGCTGTGTGAAAAAGTACTTGCCTTTAATTATTTTGAGCCCACCTTCAGATAACTTTATTTGATACCTACTAGATTTTGTATTACAAGGAATAGCAAATAATTGTTCTTTTTTTGCCTCCTCCATGATTGTCATGATTTCATAGACTTCTGTCCCATCCTGAAACAATTTGTCTCTCCAGGCTGTCGAGATTTATTTCTGTTTATCTCCCTTTACATGGAACATATTTCATACCTTTAAGCATCCTTGTTGTCCTTTCCTTATTTTGCCAATTTTTCTATATTTATATGAGTTGTACCTTATACAGTTATTTACACCTGTTAAATGTGATAACGTCATTTTTTTCACGCTAATACAGGAGAATTTTACACCCATTTTTGACTACAAATGTGTGAGGCAGTGGCAAGTTTTGTTCTCCACAATCAATAAATATTAAGCAGTTTCAACTTACGGAAAAAATCTATTTTGACTTGTGATGAATTCTGAGTTCCATATTTTTTTGAAAAGAGAAATATTTATTTAATATTTGTTTTGATTATTCCATCTGATGTTCCTCAATCTGGTGGAGAGAAAACAATATGTTCTGCTAATGACTATGTTTTTAATGTCTGATGAATTTTCTTCTGTGAGAGAAGGACACAGCTCTTTCAAACTCAGCAGCTGAATAGATCTATATGCCCTCAGGCAGAATGTTGCCAGGATAATGACACAGCTAATGTAATTAATTAACCCTTTTGAAGTCTTAATGTTTCAAAATTTCAGGTAATGGTATTTAGGTAGCCATTTTATTTTATTTTATTTTATTTTATTTTATTTTGGCTTATGTAAGATTGCAATTTGATACCTAAGCAAAAAAGCCCTCCCCTGAAAGGAAGAGGAAAGACAGAAAAATAAAGCCTGGTCACTCTGAATGAAAGAAAAAACAGGATACATTAAGAAAGCAGAAAATTTCTGAGCCATATAATTTTTAAAATTGCATTTGCTACATCATGTACTAACCATAAAAGAAATCTCCAACACGAATGTTTTGTGCTGTAAAAATAATAATAATAATAAAAAACCATTGCTTTGGATGTGAAACTTGAAACACGAGTTCAAAACCTCGGCGTGCTATGGATTGCAAATCACAATGTGACCTTGGCTGCAACACTTAATTGCTGTGTGCTTCATTCCCTGATCTTTAAAAAAAGAGGACAATATCATTTCCTTATCCCTGATTTTTATCTGGCTCATTTATTCACACTGCAAATAGGGCAGGATCTGGCCTTTTTTTTAATGGTAGGAACCACCCTTTGTGCAGGGGAGTTCTGAACTTGATGCAAACCTTTTGTTACTGAGCCCCGTGGATGACACTCAGTGTTGATAAATATGTTTGAGCAACTGAGTAATTTGAAGTTGCATTTTAATTCTGTTCAAGTAAGATGAGTGAAATCCTGGTTTGATTTATATCAGTGAAAATCTGGAATAATTCTGTTGAGCTCTCAGGGGTCTTTCTCATTTACATTGAGGTGACAAAAACTTGAATTAATTGCTTTTATTTTTATCTTGGAACTGAAATTAAAGCATGTCTGTTACTTTTAGATTATATTTGGTGTCTTTTTTAATCCATGGAAAAGCAGTTTTATGTTGTTGCTGAAGATGTCCTTCTCCATCAAACAATCCAATGAATTCAGAGTCACTGTGTAAATGAAAACTCTTTTTGAGAGCTGCATCTCTTTTTCTGTGCATTTTTCTGTTCTTTTAACAAGTATTTCAGTTTGGGCACTACATATGTTTAAACTTGTGATTATCCAGGTCCTGAACATTAAAAAATCTCTGTGAAGTTTCCTGCTATGCTCAAAGCATTCCCTTTTCTGTAATAATGCCTTTTGTAAATGCAGCTGCAGAACTGGCAGCATAACTGGGAAAGATACATGCTTTAGCTCTCCTTTAATTTTACAGTTTTGAAATGATGTCTACTTCACCAGAATAAGATTGTATTTTTTAAAAGCTTAATTAAAATATCAAAAATGTCAAATTTATTATGATAATGTTAAGGTGTAGGATTTGAACTTTTTTCTGTATTAAATTAAGAGAAAGTCAGACAAGACACTTCATAATAAGGATCAAACTATAGGTTTTAAATTATTCAGAATTGACATTTTCATTTCAGTTTATTTTGCTAAAAAAAAAAAAAATAAATAAAATCAGAATGTTGAGAAAAAACATAGTCATAGAATTCCAGAATCCTAGGTAAGTTTGGGTTGGAAGGGACCTTAAGTCTCATCCCATTCCAGTCCCCTCGCCCATGGGCAGGGACACCTTCCACTATCCCAAGTTACTCCAAGCCCCGTCCAACCTGGCCTGGGACACTTCCAGGGATGGGGCAGCCACAGCTCCTCTGTGGTATTTTCCAGAGTTATTTGTATTCCCAAGGCTCCAGGTGAGCTCTGGAACCTTTCAGGACAGAGATGGTTCAAACACAAGATCAGACACAACAAAGGAGTGATGTTGTCCAGAGCCAGCTCTGCAGAACGCTCATGTAATGACAAAATGAAGTGGAATTCCTGTGGCACTGGCAAGGAGGACCCTCCTCGCTCCTTGGCATCCCCACCTTGACTCCAGACCCTTCCTGAGGCTGGACAAGAATTGGAATCCAGCCTTTTTTACCTGTTCACCACTGGTTGTGCAAGCTTCAAGTGTTTGGGCCAATGGAAGGAAGGCTACTGTTGTAAGGGAATCATTCTGCATTTTGCACACACGGATGGTTTCTTTCCCATTTTTCATCCCTAGTGATATTTGGGCCTGTTGCTCTCTCCTCTCCAGGAACCCTGTGGATGATATGTATGGTAATATGACAATATTTCATACTTTTTAAAAAAATTGTACATATTTATTCTCGATCACAGTAAAATGTTACATCCTAACACAACACATCAAGCCCTTGCGAAGAGCAGCCCAGAGCAGGGGAAAGTGCCATGTTTTACAAGGCTGCCCGTGGTTCCAGGAATCATATCCCAGATGAGCATTAGAGCAGCTGATTTTTAAGCTGTATTACAGGAAAGGCTGACATAACAGCCAGGTACGCCAGCTTTACACCACCTGAGAGGTTCTCTGTGCCAAGGCAGCACAAAGATCCAGTCCTTTGGCTGATGCTTGGAGCATCTTGGAAAGAATCCTATTTATATGACTTTTTTCTTTTTTTCTTGGAATGAGCATTCCAGTGAGTGTGTGTTCAATAGTATGCACATGCTTTAGTAGCCCAGAATTCTAGCACTAATCTCTTCTCAATCCTGGTGGCAATATCAGAGTATTAACAGAGGCTTTTTAATTATGGGCTTTTAAACAGTTATACTTTGGAAAAAAATAAAAAAAAAAGAGATATGCAATATAATCTTGCCCAAATGTTATTTCAATGCCAATAAAAACCAATGAATAGACTGAAGACCTTAGTAAACAAAACCCTGTTATTTCACTTCAGGGATGCCAATTGTTGGCTAGGCTCAGGATTTTCACTGAAAATGAGATTGGTGGGTTTATTTTAGCCTGAGTAGATAATTCACGTTGAAAAATAGTTTGATAATTATTCTCATTAGTCAACTAGGACAGAGCAAGATGCAAAGGATTTAAGTTGTGGCAGGGAAATTTAGGTTAAATTTTAGAAGTTAAAAAAAGAAAGAAAAAAAGAAATTGAAAAGAAAAGAAAAAAAAAATGAAGCAATTTAAGGAACAAAATAAGTAGCAATGAGAAGACATATTGTGAAATGCTGAAGGATGAGAAATGACAAACCTTACCAGGGCAGTGCCTTGACTGACTAAGGTTTTCCTTAGGTCTGCTGAAGACAATAGAACATTTTTCCTTTATTTATATATTCTTTATTTGCACATTATTTGGACACACAAATGTCCAAAGAAGGGCGATGAAAGTGCTGAATGGTCTGGAGCACAAGTCTGATGAGGAAAAGCTGAGGGAGCTGGGAAAGGGGCTCAGCCTGGAGAAAAGGAGGCTCAGGGGGGCCCTTGTGGCTCTGCACAACTCCCTGACAGGAGGGGGCAGCCGGGGGGGTCGGGCTCTGCTCCCAGGGAACAGCGACAGGAGCAGAGGGAATGGCCTCAAGTTGCACAGGAAGGGACTTAGATTGAATATTAAGAACAATAGTTTCATTGAAAGGTTTGTCTGGCATTGGAACAGGCTGCCCAGGGAAGTGGTGGGATCACCATCCCTGAAGTTCTCCAAAGCCATTTGATGTGGCACTTGGGGACATGGTTTAGTGGTGGCCTTGGCAGTGCTGGGTTAATGCTCGGACTCGATGATTTTAGAGATCTTTTCCCACCTAAATAGTCCCATGATTCTATGGATTTTCTTATTACCTCTATACAGCTCAAGAAACAAGTCCCATTTTGGTATTTAGTCATCAAATTGGAGATTGAAGGGAAAAAAATATTCAAGATGGAGGTAAACTGTGGGTGTGTGTCTCCATCCCTTTTCCTTGAGCTCTTGGCATATCTTTATTATATTAGAGTTTACCATTCAGCCTTATGGATTTTTAAATGGATTTTGTGGCTTCTTTTTTACGTGAGAAGTGGAAGCCTCATTTAGATCTGACCAACAGCACGTTAGTATTGGACACAAAATTTGCCTCCTGAAACGGGAGCATTTCGATTCAGCTGTTCTGCTCCACACAGGGACCTCCATGTAGTGTTGGAAGATGTTTTCCGCCTGGAATCAGCCATGGTGACTTTTGAACCGTGGTACTTTGAGTTTCTATCTGGAATTCAGATGCTTTTTGTCCTAAAGATTTTAGAGCCTTGGGATGATGCATGAAAAGATAATTAGGTGCCATACAAAGGAGTAGTGGAAGCTGCAGAACACTGTAGAGTATTCAGTGTATTCCAGGCACCAAGAACTCATGGATTTGAGAAACATCACCTAATCCCTACTCATTATAAAATCAAGAAGACAGAAAATGGCTTTGGAAACAGGTCCATCATATAAGGTTTTCCAGACAGGTGTTGGATACCCCATCTGTAGGAACATTTAATGTCAAGTTGGATGGAGCTCTGAGCAACCAGGTATAGTTGAAGACGTCTCTGCTCATTTAAGAGGTCTTGGACTAAATGAACTCTAAAGGTCCCTTCCAACTCAAACGATTGTAAGATAAAAATTAAAAAAAAAAAATTCTTACATTGAAATTACTACGATGATAAGAAAGCTTTCCAGAATGTCTGTACCATGTAATCAAGCAATTAAATCCTTGACCCATCTCATTGAAGTGTTCTTTTCTAGAAATAATTTTCCTTCACTAAGTTATCTGTCAAGACAGGCCCCGATGGTTAACAAGGAAGGACTAGATACCGGGGAGAACAATTCATACCATCACAGAACTGGTGCCTCCTTTATTTGGATTTTATTGATTTCTTGATATTTCTCCTTTCAATAATAGCAGGACCATAGCTGACTCGCTGACTAAATGCCTAATTTTGGTATTGGAAAAGTTAGATATGATGACCTTTGCCTAGACTGGAAATACAAAATGAATTCTTTGAAAAGGACCTAAAATAGCTGTAACTGTACTGAATCAACCAGCAGTGATTGATGACTCCTCTTGGACTTATATGAATGTGTCATAGGAACAATATTTTATTTACATCTGAGAACTTGACCTTTCTGAATTGCAGCTTTAATTCAGAGGGAAATAGAATAAGGAGAGAACTCCAAATAATGTGAGTGAGGTACCTATAGGTCTGTGCTGAGAGTCTTGGAATTGAGGTTCGGTGCCTGAGAGCTGAATGAAAATATCTGCTGAGCGTGGTGGCACTGAGAGGGCATAAAAGTAGTGTGGAAAGGTTAGAACCAGACTTTAGAGTGTCCCTAGTAACTAAATTGGGAATTACTGCCGAATCTTTCAGTCTAATAACGAAATCAATTTTTATCCTTTGCAATCCAGTAAATTTTCCCAGAGTAACAAAAGGTTACAGGAGTGCATCAAAGGATACAGACAAGAGACTTTAAATGCTGTAAGGTTGAGAGTGTATTGGATATATCCCAAACTTACTGAGGATAAGTGTAGTGCAATCTACAGAGGGATGGCACATTGGTCAGGTCTAAAATTCAGCTTTTCCCCACAAGATTTTCTTTCTATGAGAATGAAACTGTGAAGAATTTTATTTTTGGGTTTTTCCTGTTTTGATACAGATTTTCTAAGCAGCATCTAGTATTCAGTTGCCTCTCTTTAGTCTACACATAAACACTAAAATTCTTTGAAAATTAGACTTTTTCTGATGGGTCCACATAAACTTCCAGATGTAATTGGGAGAAATGCAAAAAATGGCTGAAGTAAACTTTCTATTGACTTCTGTGCTCTTTGCATTTGACTTTCATAACTACAGCTTCTCTTGGGGCACTTGAAATACTGTTTTAGACATCAGACAGGAAATAAAATGTGTGTTCAAAAATGTGGAAGTCCTCTGGAGCAGGGTCACAACAGCTGAAATTTGAAAGCTGTTCACTTCTGTTAATTAATTTATACCAATATATAACTCACAAAAGCAAGAGCTTGACAGGCTGTTGTGTTCATTCTGTCTATTAAAAGTCTACATGCACAGTCTTCAGGATATTTCATTAATCTGCCTCTTTAGTAATATTATAAATACACATATATGAGTTTTCAAGGCACTTGCTTAAGTATATTGCCTGTAACACCCTCGTGAACAAAATCTGAAATGGACCTCAGAACGAGTTTTAATTCCCAAATGGAAATAGCTGAGGGTACATCTGCCTGAGTAAATGAAGCACTGCTGGAAGTGGACACAGGCACTAAACTGTGGCCGTTCACACTGTTTTATACCCAGAACAGTTTTCAGTCTGGTTTCACTGCAGGACAACTAGTGCTGCCCCAGATGATTTCACTGAATATCTGAGGTCTTGGTGTGGGCCAAGGGCAATTCCTTTTAGGCAGTTTGGATGCATTCATGCTGCTTTGGAGGCTGAGGCAATTCACCATTGCTCACACACCAGTCTGAACCTCTCGGCCTCAGGGCCAGAGAACAGGTCCTGGCACTACTCATTTCACTAATAAACACCTGAAATTCTTTGTCTTCCAAGGCTGGTTCTGATTCTTCAAATTTAGGGATGTTCAATATCTTGACAGCAGACACTCTCCCTGTCTTGAAACTGTGCAAGTCCTATATTGGAAAAGAACTGTAAAACCAGAGGAGAGCTGTAATATATCTAAAACAAAGATGTTCCCAGTTACTTTTTTTCTCTCTCACATCATGGGAAGGAAATTACAAAACCTGGCAGCAAGTTTTACTGCTTTTTCACCATTTCAAACAGAATTCTGTCAGAAAAGCAGTGTGCTGGGATGTGTATGCCTTTTACCTCAGCTATTTTATGATTTATCAATGACAAGGGTGTTGCTTGGACTTCAGGGTTTCCCTCCCCTCATGCAATAATTATGCTCTGATAGTACTGAGATGTAGGCTGGACTAGTTTGTGGTTAAACTTAGGAGCAGCCAGAAACACCTTCCTACATCAGGCAGAAGCAGAATATCAAACAGAGACCAAGCATCATTAGCATCCACTTTGAACTAAAGAGCAAATTTGATAATGTCTGCACTAATTTGGCATCTCTCTTTCCTCTGAACACTCCTTGTAACACAAGACAATAATTCCTGTGGCTTGTTTGTTCCCAGAAATCACAGAACAATCTTAAGTCAGTAAAGCGTGGTGCATCTTAACTGGATACTTTAAACTCATACAACAATTTGCCATTTATTTTGACACAACTATTTTTTTTTAATCTTGTAGGGGATGTGAAAATCATTATTGGTACATACAGGAGAAGTCCAGGTAAAACTGCAGTATGTCTTCAACTTTTTCTTAATCCAAACAATTCAGTATATGTAGTAGAAGAAAAATATATTTTTATTTTTTATACCACACAGAAAAATTCCATTGCTTGTCCACAGGAATGATAAAGAATCATTTTCCTAAGTACTCTTGGAGAATAGAACATATTCTCTTGGATAAAGAGTATGCGTCATTGTAAAAGAAGGAGAAACATTTTTCAACATGGTCTGTTGTTCTTTCCCAGCATTTCAGTGTTGCCAGTCCAGAAATTTAGATAATAAATTTTAACTCCAGTATTCCCCTGCACACTTTTTCCCCCCTTCTCATTTTTCTTTTTTTTTTTAACATTTGGAAACCTCCTACATCTCTGAAAATGTTAATAGGCTAATTATCACTGAGTTAATTTGCAAGTCATATTCCCTCCTGCCCCCACATTAAAAAAAAAAAAAAAAAAA
>VZRO01007690.1:321850-343043 GCA_013397915.1 Daphoenositta chrysoptera | reverse complement strand
CCCATTTTTTTTTTCGGCAAATTAAAAAAAAAAAAAAAGGCAAGTGAACTTAGCCACAAAATAAGTCAAGGGAAAAATGAAGTACTAATTAAGAAAGCTGGGGTTTTATGCAAATGACTTCTTCACCGAAGACAGTCTAATGAATGTGCCCTGAGTCGATCCGTGTGCGTTTTCGCCAAGCTGACAGCTGGCTCGGAGGAAGGTCAGACAGAATCAAGCATGCACAGAGCATAATCCTTCAGATTGGCAGCTCTGCCCCCTGGTCACTGTTTGATTATCTCCCAAATTGCTGTATTTCACAGAGATAATGATTTTTTATGGTCACAGATTTGAAGACAACTGCTGTATCCTGAGGGTTGTCGTTCTGCAAGGAGACACTGCTGCTTCCTTCAGAGAAGAAATAGGGGGAAAAAAAAGTTGCTCTGTCTTTTTTCCCCCTCTCTCTCTCCCACTCTCCTTTCCCCACCTCTCCTTCTTCTATTTATTTCTTCTGGTTTTTTTTTTATTTATTTGCATTTCTTGTAGCCAAGAGGAGCCCCCATTCCCAGCCATTGTCCCGGTGTGGTGTCCGTGGGAGGAGGGCGATGTTCTGCAGACATTCCCTCACTGAGCCCGGCCACATCTCGTGGAGATAACACAATTCTCCAATGAAGTATGAAAGAGCAAACATTCAGGAGCAGGGAAATCGGGGCGGGGGGAGAGCCTCTGAAGGAATTCTCTGCACATGGTTGCTGTTCGTTGCTGCTTGGTGACTTGCTGTCCTGATGGCCAGATATGTTGGGCCTCAGGGGGTTGTAAAAAACCATCCTGGGCCTGGAAAGGGGATAAATGCCAGAGGCAGCAGTGGTGGAGATGGTTTTCAAAACAGGCCAGGTGCAGATGTACAAACAGCACAGCATCCCCCACGGTTCTCATCCCTGACATTGGCACCTGTGGATGGATTTTCCCTTTGAATCTTAACACTCATAGGGGTGACGGTTTCTAAAAATGTAGATAATCCAGAAAAAAAATTGCCTTTTAGTAGTCCAGGAAGGATTCAGTCAGAGGAACTGTATCCTAAAGAGCTGGTCATGTATTATCTGATTAAATGCTTTTTTCCTTGGAAAAATGTTATCAAAAGCAAGCTTTGCAATGGAAGATGTTTGCCAAGATAGGCAAGGGCAGAACTTCTGGAAACGAAAAAATACAATCTCAGGTATAAACAAAGTATTTTCCTCCTATGTCTCAAACCATAAAAAATATCTTGGTGGTTTGATCACTTCATGGACAGATTGAGGCACCTAGCTAAAAACTGTGAATTTATTGATCTGTATATTTATTAATATAATTCTTCAATATTTAATTGGAATCCCCATTAATTAATTTATTCATTTGAATTTCCTTACATATCAGTAGAAAGAGAGGATATTTTATGAGTGTGGATGGGCCTTGACTGCCAGAGCATCAACTCTTATGTGAGATGAGTTAAGTGAGATAAATTTCCACATAGTGGAAAAAAAATTAATGCTTCATTTGAGGGAGAATAGATCAGAGGTAAGTTCTCAACCCTGTTTCATTCAGAGCTGTAGTTAGGAACTAATTTTCCGACACTACTGTGAAGGTGTCAAAAAAAGGAGTGTCAAATCTTTCCTCTGGGTCAGGGCAAGAGGAAACCAACTCTCTACACACCCACTCTATCCCCAAATGCTTCATCTGAAAAGCATGAGCAAAACAGAGCAAGAAAGACCCTTCCTTGAGTATGAAGGGATTGTTTTGATCCCCGCACTTGCATATGAATGATTTTGTGGGGCCTACAAGAAACAGACTTTCTGGAAGAACAGTAAATTCTAATAGGTACGTCCTCAGAGAAAAGAAGATAAAGTTGCCTTGTGTCTGTACACTTGGAAAGGTCAGCTGGGTGTTCCTTGGATAAAGAGGAAACCTGGGATCAGGACTGGTAGGAAGGTCCTCCCAGCACCAGTAAATCTAACACAGGGTAAGAGGGAAAGGAGAAAGAAGGGAAAGGGTTTCCTAAGGGAAAGAAGAAAGAAGATATGGGTTGAGTCAGTTCACATGTGGATGTTTGTTCCTTCAGAAAAGTCCCTATTTCACAACTTGTCTGACAATATTGAGAACTCCTTCTTCCCTGTGAGGGTGGGGAGGCCCTGGCACAGGGTACCCAGAGAAGCTGTGGCTGCCCCATCCCTGTAAGTGTCCAAGGCCAGGTTGGACAGGGCTTGGAGCACCCTGGGATAGTGGAAGGGGTCCCTGCCCATGGCAAAGGGTTGGAATGAGATGAAGTTTAAGGACTCTTCCAACCCAAACCATTCTATGACTCTGTGAAATTATTGCAGCACTGGCTGATGGTCCTCAAGCCACAGTGAAGGCAATACAAGCAAAAATGAGAAAAAGTGCTTTGGCAATAAATAGAACAGCACCAAGTATAGATGTCTGGAAAATTTGTAGCAGATGCTTATCACTGCCATGGAAACTCCCCCTTTATCTCAGTCCTCATATCCAGACCTCTGTTTACACACTGAACCTGTTACTGGAGGATCATGATATCCAGCTAAAATCACAGAAGGGGAAATGACTCTTGCTTCTACAAGAAGATGAACTGAAATGCACAGTGAACTCTTAATGAATCAGAGCATTCCTGTCCTGTCCATACTGACAGGATCTCGAGCACAGATTGACTTGATCTTTTTAGCCTCTGTCTATCCTTGCTTGAATAGGCTTCCTCCTTTTTTATACTCAATATGTTTAAAGGCTTGCAGGGAAATAATGCAAGAGCCCTCCTGTGGCTGATTTTAACACCTACCATTCACATCCTTACAGCTGTGAGACACCAATAGTCAAGTGGCCAGAAGTTTCTGCTTTTAATAATTCACAATATCCTCTGAGTTATGGATGGAAAAAGCTGATTATGCTAAACTATCTCCAAGCCTGGATAGAGTTACATCCTACATTTAATTCACACTTATTTTTCTAGGCACCATCCTAGCATTTTTTAAATTCCTACACACTGTTGCTCACAACACTATTCTAAGCAGATAACTCACCCTCGAAACAAGTTTATCTAGAAATTCACTCACAATTTCACATGGGAAAAGGGGATCCAACCAAACCCTCTCCTAGTACCTCACGTTTGTCTTCAGTCTTTAAAGCCTGCAATCTTCCAATGTCTGTAGACTATTGCCTCCCCTCAGGGCTGTATGAAGTGCTTTTAATCCCTTCTTTTAAACTGATCCCTCACAAGTCCACACTCTTCTCCAAATGCATTTGCTCTTTTTTTTTTTGTTTGAGTCTAAAAGAAATATCCAGATGGATGAGGCACTCCCACTAAGTTGGGTCAGAGTTTACTTCCAAGGAATGGCTCCTCTGCTGAATTATGTGAGGACATTGCATTGGCAGCCTCGGATCACAGGGATCACGGTGGCATTTTCTTGACCCAGGACTCATGGCTGGCCTTTAAGTTTTGCACGTTTATAATTTTCCTAAGGTTTCTCCATTATTAATTTTCAGTTGTAGTATATCTTCTTTCCTCAGTGCAGGGTTTGGTGTCCTTAAATCATTCTCTGCACTACGAGAAGAGTAACTTGCCAAGCAAGGTGAGCTCAGTGATGCTCACACGGGGCTGAGCTGCTTTAATCAGGCAGCACAGGAATGACAGAGCAGCTAAAGAGGTCTCAAAACTGCAGCCTGCATTGACAAACAGCAACTTGATCCTCCAGCCAAGCTCTCAGGAGCAGAATTCAGATGAGAACCTGTAGTGTGATTACTACAATCCACCAAAAACCAGAAGGCACAAACCAAGATTTGGACTGAGACAGCAAAAAAAGAGTGTTAAGACTCTTAGACTAAATGAGGGTGTATTTATTTTGTCATCTGAATCACTCATGGTTATTCTGGCTGCCTGCCCACCTGCCAAAACTTGGAGAAGGAATCACACTGTGATAGGATCCTGGAGGAAAATAAATAAAATCCCTCAGGCTATTGGAATAGTTGGCATTAGCCCTGGAGAAAAAAAAATATTTTTTGCTAACTAATAAAGTGTATGAACAGTGTGAGGCCTGGATAGCTGTGGTGGGAGAGATTAAGATTCAGGTTAGTGCTGTCTTTCATGCAGAGTACGGATTTTTACTGTACTTTTTCACATCACAGATGAGTGCCCCAAGCACCAGCCAAAAGATCTTTCAAAGTGGGTGATCAGCAATTCTTTTCCTGATGGAAGAAACTGCTTCTGCAGCTTCTGTAAGAACAGGTGAATACATTACCTGACAAAATTAATTTTGACCAAATAAAAATTTGTCTACACATAATGATTTAATGAGGAAACTCCTGACTTCCTCTAGCAACTTGTCTTTTTATATCGACTTGATGAAAAATCTGAAGTCTACAGGAAAAGCAAACTCTGTTGCCTCTCTTATTTAAGATCTAAGCCACAATTTTGCAAGCACAGCATAAGGAGTTGTATATGTTTGCAGTGAAAAAAAAATCAAGAAAAAGACTTACATTTTGGAAAATATGGAAAAAATGGAACAAACTCCATAATCTGAATGAATCTGTAAGCACCAGCAGACAATGTTCAACATCATTAATTGACAACAGCAGCACTAGATTAGATGAACTCTTAAGAGAAGCAGGGAATGATGCTGCAGGACACGATGAATAGATTAGCAGTCCAAAAGAACTTCTCACTGGTACAACACTGGTACAGAGCCAAAGTGATAGTGGAAACACTGAAGTCTTTAAATTATTTTAGGGTTTTTCAGAGCTCATGTCTGAGTATGTCTCATTGATCAACTATGAATTCGGCATAAAACCAAATAAACTGGAAAGAAAATAAAATTGGTCATGGGGTCAAAATTTTTGGTCTCATTGGTAGAGTACATCTATTCATAAAATTAGTGATCTAATGTGTGGAAAATTTATTGTGCTCATTAATGTCCAGCAACTCAGTTGAAACAGTTTATTGATGACTTCCAGAGGCAAAGAATATCAGAAAAAGGGGAATGAAGGAGTCCAACCCTTCCATTCCTTGTACGAAGGAAGACTGGTTTTAATTTAAAACAGAGACTAAAAGGGAAAAGGTGTAGATTCATGGTTTTGGGATCAGAACATCTCCCCAGCTGTGTATCACTGAGGCTCCCAGCTCAACAATGATGTCCTATTCAGACATGCTTTGGTCCCTCATGCTGGCTCTCAGCCAGGTCGAGGTGGTTCCCAGCTCAAGCAGGGCAAAGTGTTCCTTCCCTGGAAGTGTCCAAGGCCAGGCTGGATGGGGCTTGGAGCCACCTGGTCTGGTGGAAGGTGTCCCTGCCCATGGCAGGGGGTGGAAGAAGATGAGTTTTAGTGTCCCTTCCTTCTGTGATTCTGTGATCACTGAAGTTTCTATCAGCTCAGTAGAGTCAATGCAGAAAACCATATAAAGATCATCCAGAGGCTGTGGTTTGTTCTTCAGAGACAGCACATCCTTTCTTTAATTGAGTCTGTGCTTACAGGCTACCTGAACAGCCTTTGTAAATATCTAAAGTAGGAAATCAGATTATGACACAACATTTCTACTCAAAGAAGCTGAATGGCCGTTCTTATCACTAATCATTCCTCTTCAAAGACTTTGTCATCTGGGCTGCATTTGTTGCAATGCTCTGTATTATAAAAAATGTACATCATTGTGCTTTATTGATTTTTTTTATGGCCTTCCTGGTAAGAAAATAAGTAGTTTCTAATCTTGGCTGTGTTCAGATGATGTTTGCATTGGCCTGCTTTGTTTTTATGCAGACTGTGTGTAAAGAAATCACAAACTTCTTTGGAAAAGCTGTAAAGGGAAGGATCAAACTGCATCTCCATGGCGGGAGGAGAGAGAAGGGAGGGCAGGGTGATCTATCCCAACCAATTAGGAATACCCTGCAAATTAGGCAGACATCAGTTGCACAACTTCACCCATCCTCCCCAGCCATGCCCCTGGATAAAAGAGAGAACCACAATGGTAGTTAAAACAATTATCATCCAGTGGAGCTTGATTCTAAACTGCTCTGCTAGGAAGTGGCAAGGAGCATTCAGCTCCTGACGCAGCGAGCAATCGCTTTTCCTTCCCCTTGGGTAGAGAAGCTCCTGGCTTTTTAAGCAATTCTGTACCTCTGAACTAGTCCTTGCAGGGCTTTGGGGTAGCATGCCAGTGGCACTGCATCCCATTATCATCATGGCATGTCACTGGAGGCAACAACAGGAAAGAGATGCAGAGAGGGCTGGGAATGAGAGGAGACATTAATAACAGTGCACTGCTCTGTGCTGACAAAAGCAGGAGGAGGTATTGTGAGGGCTGCTGGAGAGGAGAAGGAAGGAGGAGAGGTGGAAACAAAAGACATGAAAATGAACTAACATAAGATGGAAGCAGTTACGAAATAACTTTTCTTAGAAAAGTAGTTGTGGGTAACAGCAGGTGTAATGACAAGTCCAGTTTCTACAATTTTTTGTAGTCTGTCAAATCACTTAGGAGCACGTTTGCAAAAAAACCTACCTGTGTGTCTCAAAGACAGAGAAATTAAAAGCTGAGCTTCCAGAAGTTCCTAAGCAAACCAGGATTCTGTCCCAGTTTTAAGGGGAAGTAAAAATGCACACCATAAAAAGCGCAAATGCTGTGTCTTTGCTGACCCATTGAATCCTGATACAATTTCTTGGCTTCTTGGCTTCCTTAAAAGCATGCCAAGGGCTTCCAACCTAGTAGGGCTCCAAGAGAGCTGGAGAGGGACTTTTAGCAAGGACTTGTAGTAATAGGACAAGGAGGGAATGCCCTTAATCTGCAAGAGGGAGATTTAAATTGGATATTAGGAAGAAATTCTGCTCTGTGAAGGTGGGGAGGCCCTGGCACAGAGAAGCTGTGGCTGCTCCATCCCTGGAAGTGTTCAAGGCCAGGCTGGATGGGGCTTGGAGCAACCTGGGATAGTGGAAGGTGTCCCTGCCCATGGAAAGGGGTTGGAACTGGATGATCTTCAAGGTCCCTTCCAACCCAAACCATTCCGTGATTCTATGATTGCAGGCCAGCAGGCGCAATCTAACTCTATCCACCCTTAAACCCTCCTAAAAACTAAGCTTTAAACTCAAATCAAGACATCTGCATTCTAAATTTGACCTCATAAACTCTAAGCTGACTCCCCACCAACTGTCCTTGCTGATATTATCTCCAGTTGTACACTTCCTTCAAGAAAGGCCTCAATGCTGATTAACTGGAAAAAAAATCACCAAACAAATATCCATAATTTTTGGCTGCATCCCAGATTTCTTTTCCACTAAGTCATCCAGCCTTCTGTCAATTTACTGCAACCACACAGCCAAAAGTTGTAAGGCTTCTGTAGCATTCTTCAAAAATCCAAGTAAAAAAACCCCAGAAACATGGAATGAGGTTCACTTCCCAAAACTTTCAGGATCTCGTTGCCTTCATCTTCCTTACTCAGCTTTGACTGTCAGTGAAGGAAGTAAAACTATTAAAATGCAATTCATGTGATCAATTTTAGGTTTTTTTTAGACATAATTTGCACCCTGAACCAGTTTCTCTCCTTTGACTCGATGGGAATCCAGAAAGTCAGCCCGGATACCAACAGTTGCATCATAGACTCCCAATCTCACTCTGATGATTCTGTCTTTGACATTCAACCATCCAGCACTTTGCTGCTTCATGACTCATAAGGATTGTCTTATTTCCAATTCTTTGTTCTCATCATTGACCTCTACATATAAAATTGATTAATTTCCATCAGCTAGTTCCAATTATCTCCCAATTATAGGCATTTCTTAGATATTTTAAATCAAAGAGGACCATTATGATGATTAGTCTAATTTCTGTCATTGCAAAGAAAGTAAATGTCATCCACTTGGTCCAGTTTTGAGTCCCATTAACTGCCTTTTCAGTTTGGGCAGCATCAATTTAGTAGTGGCTGCTGCCCAAACTGAACATCAGGGACTATACAGGTCTGCTTTGCTTTCTGAACCTAAATCTCTTTCTGAATCTTAATGGTCCATTATTCCCTCTCCAGACATCTTGCATTCCCAGAGTGGACAAAATTATAAAATATTGCAAAATGGGTAATTTCTGACTGGAAGATGGGCTCCTTGAAGGTTCTTGGTATTGCAACCATGGCATTTCCAGCCTTTTTGAGCAGTCTGTTGAAATGCAAGTGTGAAGCATTGACATGGGCATGACCCTTGAACTCCTTTCTAGGTGAGATATTCACCATTTTGGTTACTGCATGGATCCTATCTGCATTCTTTTCCATGGCTGTATCTTTGCAGAATGAAAAGCTCCTTGCAAAGTTCTTGGAAAGCAGTGGCTGCTCTGGGATTTTTCGCCTAATCTAAGATATTCTTATGAAATATGGGAGCTTGGGTAGGAGCAAGGGTTTCCCTCATTGCTCTGCACAGCTCCCTGAGGAGGGAAATTGGAGAGGGCTGTGCTGGTCTTTGCTGCCTGGTATGGAGTGATAGGACACATGGGAATGGTTCAAAGCTGTGCCAGGGGAGGTTTAGATTGAACACTGGGAGATTTTTAATTACTAAGAGGCTGCTCAAACACTGGAATAGGCTTTCTAGAGAGGTAGTTGAGAGGTGTCCAAGGCCTGTCAGCATTCAAGAGACATTTGGACAATTCTTTAACAACATGTCTTGGTCAGCCGTGACTTGGTCAGGCAGCTGGACCAGATCATCATTGTAGATCCTTTCCAACTGAAATAGTTCTATTCTATTCTCTTCTAACCTGGAGATTTTGTTTTCAAATATGGACTACAGCAGACCTGGAAAAATCTGTGAGAATTAGTAACACTTTTCTTTCCCCATGACAAATTTTAGTGAGCACAAATGGTTCTTGGTACCTTTCATGAACTTAAAACCTCAAGGCAAAACCTCAAGACAGCTCCGTGTAGGCCAAAGCCAGCAATCAGCTCTGGGCAAAGCAAGAACTCTGAAAATCTTAGGTAAAAATGAAAAGTCCTCCTTGAATTTATTCCTGCCACAGACAATTTACAGCACAGACAAGGTCATATTACCCAAAATCAAGATTACACCAGCAACCCAGGCGATGTTGGATCACTTGGGATCAGTTAAGGCTTCTACTGACTTGGTCATTGCCTCCACCAAACTGTCCTTAGCCCAACAGCAGACTCAGCTAAGGACACAGATATTTAATCTCCAGGATATATCCCATCCACAGGCCTGAGCAGACATTAAGGGAAGCTTCTCAAGAATATTTTTTATCATTATCATCAGCAGTTTTTTTCTTATGGATGCTTTCAATAAATAAATAAATGCTTGGTGTGGGTACACTTATAACAGGAAGAAGGGAAGGGTAGGGGGAGGGTTACATTCTCATTTCTTGGC
Organism: Daphoenositta chrysoptera; assembly: GCA_013397915.1. NCBI lineage: Eukaryota > Metazoa > Chordata > Aves > Passeriformes > Daphoenositta > Daphoenositta chrysoptera. The sequence continues at coordinate 333,692 of VZRO01007690.1, read as the reverse complement.
AGACATAAAAAAAACCCACCAAACCATTCATATTTAGTTCTGTTTGGAATAAATAAAAAACAAACAAACATCACAATGCACCCAAAGGCTTTGCATAGCTGGAAGCTTTATTGATTCATATACCACCCACATAATCTGCCAAAATGCACTACACTTTTTAAATTTTTTATTTTTTTAGATCTTCTTCACAGGAAAGTCTAGCCCTCCAAGCTCATTTATTCAAGGGAAAAGAATTAAATAAATCCTTTAAACACTACTAAGCCTACTCTGGGAAAGGCTTTTGGTTGTGGCTCAAAGGAAATGCATTCTCTTGTCCTGTGGGAGTTGCATGAATTGTTGGGAGCATCATGCCCAGCCCATGGAAGAGAGATGACTTCTGCCTGTCAGAGCTGTCAGCAAACTGAGGTTGTTAGAAGAGAGTTCCCAGCAAGGGAAAAGTTCATATCAGGTCTATATCACTATAGTCCCTGGAAATCCTGTCATCCCCAAATGCTGACAGTTATATGGAAAATGCAGCCTGGTCTTTCGAAAAAATTGCTCTGACTTTTGTTTTGAGTGGGAACAGGAGGAGGAAAGATCCCTGCAGATGTGCTCTGTGTGGCAGCATGGAAGCCTTCAGGGGGGCTCAGTGTGAAGTGAAGAATGGTGGAAGTGGGATTAAGCATGGGAAGTTGCAGGACTTGTGTTCCTTCTGCTCAAATCAAGTGTGGTTTTCTGGTGTGGTCAAGTGTGGTGTCAGCTAAGTTCAAAGTGTCCACCCAAATCTTGGGATCACTCTGTTCCTGGGGAAAATTGGCACAAGAGAGTTTTCACGTATATAATTTTTTGTTTATTTTTCCAAAACTGGATGGATGAATCTAGACAATTTTCTGGGAATAATCCCTAGTACTTGGTCACGAACAACATCTGAGAGATATTTCACAGGCTGATTTTGCTGCATGCGAAAAAACCCCATGCCATGCCACGCACACATTTAGGAATGTGTGCAATTTCATTCCAGTGCCAGCATTTCCATAAGGCACAGTAGACAAAATTGGAGGGATTTGACTTCTCATTTGATTCCCCATTCCTGGAAGTGTTCAAGGCCAAGTTGAAGGAGGCTTGGAGCAACCTGGGATAGTGGAAGGTGTCCCTGCCCATGGCAGGGGGTTGGAACTGGATGATCTTTAGTGTCCCTTCAAACCCAAACCAATTTGTGATTCTATGTTTCTATGACTGTACTGAAAGCAGAATTCTTTTTCCGTTCCCACACACAGGAATAAAGTCCTACCTGGTGAGAAACAGCAAGAGCTTTGGTTCACTTTCCTGCAGTTAAAAACTTAAGACTAAAGTAGGAAAAACCCAAGATCACGCAAATCCAAGCCACGTGTATTAAACGGAAGATCATCCTTCAGAGTGGCTAAATTAGTTAGTCAATAAGATGCTTGAAGGGCAAGATTTCATACTTGCAGACCGTTGCCAGCAAAATATAAAAGGGAACGAGGCATTTATGGAATTGTATATTTCTTGGATGGCAGCTTAAAAATTAGACTTAATTGAAGGCTAAAAAAAAAGCATTTTCATTGTTGGGAATGAAGGGTTTAAAAAAGAATTAAAGAAATTTTCAACTTGGGTGTAGGGCATAATTACAAAAACATTAAAGCAAATAATTGGTAGCACTGTAATTTTTTCCTCCCCAGGTAACTACCATATGTATTACACAGTGAATCATTGACTCTGTCCCTCCTATCATTAATTACTGTGATGCATAAATAATTGGAAAATTATATGTTCCAAAAATGATTTAGTAATACATTTTATGCATCTAATAAGCACAGGCTTTTAATCATCACTAGACATGTTATGATAAATTTTGCTCTCCCTCTCAACTCTTCTGTTATCTCTCACTTATACGGCTGCCATCTCCTTGCATGCAAATACCACTAAGCCACTTGACATCACATACTTCCCAGTGGATGCTTTTTACTGGGCTTTCTTCTGCTTGACATTTTTGGTGTTGATATTTTGGCTTGAAATTCATTTGAGGGTATTCTTAGCCTCACAGAAACACATTAAACTATTTATCCCCAAACCATAAACTATTGTTTAATTTAAATGGAAATATCTTAATCTGGTTTTTTCCCATCTGTTTAAAACAGTCTGTACCTTTTGTTTTGTACAGAGGGGATATCTCAAAGCTGCCGCTATAGATTGAATTAAAACAACTGAAAATCCATTCTTTTTAATTAGAAACAGTTAAACATATTTTAACATGTGCTGATCATCATGGTACGTGTTATTTCCTTTCTTCAGGTTTAACACATTATGTTTGACACTCCATCATCAAGTTATATGACTCAACACCTTAAGGAACGACCCAGCCTGGAAAAGCACAAGAACCACTGATATGTCAAGATGTTATTTCAAGTTCAACCCAAGCAACACAACCTGTCAAAACTGTTCAAATTAAATTTGCCACTCTGCAGCTAATCATTCATGCTTACTTTTAGTGCTGTTTACAGTTGTATTGCTCACAGAACCTGCAGCTCTTGCATGCCACACAGGAATTGGGGTTTGTGACTGGCTAAGTGAAGGTGATAATGAAACGGTTTGGTTCATTAAACTGTCTTCAAATAAGTACAGAGTTCATAGTAATTTCATAAAATCATAAAATATCCAGAGTTTTATCCAATTGTATTTCAGATAGACACTTGCAAACGAATTGACTACACAAACTACTAAAAATGTTTATTTCTAAGCCAAGAAAAACACTGTCTTTTGACAGGATCTGTCTTTTGAGAGCCTCTCTTGAATCTTCTAACTCTCTTACATCATGTAAATGAATAATCATTAGTGTTTCCCATTTATCCATATCTACTGGACAGAAGCTGAAGGGTGTCTCAAGATCTATAGATGTAAGAATATTGATAATAGCTCAAGCCTGGGTTTCTGCATAGCTCATGTTGAAGAAGCAGCAGGAGTAACCAAACAAAGACATGGTCTTTATTGATTCACTGACCAAGAAAATTATTAAGGATGTGACACCATTTCAAACCAACTGGTGCCTTAGCGGAGGTGAAGGGGTTGCAAATATTGGATCAGATTTAGTAACTAAACTGAGAGGGGACTCAGTCTATTTCAGCATATGAAATAGAATGGTTTGGGTTGGAAAGGACTTCACAGACCTTCCAGTTCCAACTCTCTGCCATGGGCAGCAACACCTTCAGGTTCCAAACCCCATCCAACCTGGCCTTGGACACTTCCAGGGATGGAGCAGCCACAGCTTCTCGGGGCACCCTCTGCCAGGGCCTCTCCACCCTCACAGGGAAGAATTCTCTCCCAATATCTAATCTAAACCCACCCTGCTTCAGTTTAAATACCACATCTCATAATTACTCCATTGATGTCAAGAGTGACAACCATCTTGGTATCTCGTGCAAGTCCGGGACTGGCTACAGGGAGGCTTTTCTCTTAGATGATCACCTGGATGCAAAGTTCCATTCTGAATTCCTGTTTAAAATCTTGTCCCTGTTCTGAGGAGGAGATGCTGCACCTGGAATCTCAGCTCTACCCCTTTGGAAATTTTCACGTGCTTCACGTAGCCCCTTTTGATTCAGCCAAACTGCTTCTGCTGCCCCCAGACAAGGGGCTTGTGAAGGATGAGTGCTAGCAGATCCAGGGGGGATTCCGGGAAAGCCTTTGTGTAAAATAACAAGTCCTGACCTTATGGAAGTAATTCATAGATGGAAATCTGGATTGCTTTTGGGAGGAAAGGCTCAGCCATTGAAGTCAATGAGACAAATCAGTGCCAAGAGCTCCTGTGCCTGCAGAAAACATATGCAAGGAAAAGAGTGTAAAGATGTCTTGTTAATTTTGTTGTGACCCCAGTCATGATGGAAAACACTGCAGGAATTCAGGGGCCTTATTCACAGCAAAGTGCATCAACATTTGAAATTATCTCTAGCGAAAACATGATATAAGAAAGTTTGACTTAGCTATAACAACATTGTCCCTCCCTTCATTGAAAACAGCCTTGAAAACAGGTGCTGGAGACGTGTGGAACATTGAAGGTGGAAATGTGAGAATTGAAACCCCTTGCCCATTACCCCCACACAACAACCTGCTTTGTCTCTCAGGTGCAAATCCCTCAAAGCAGCTTGTGTTCCATGCGAAAGAGGTGCAGTGCCTGTGACAACATCCACTCCATTCCATCTCCCCACAGGAGGCTGATATGATGAACAGGTACAGCAGGTGTCTGACTGTCCTGTCTCCATATTAGGTTTGGTTACTTTAAAATAAATTCATTTTTGCTTGAAATATGCATAGCTGTTCAACTTCCACCTTAATTATCTCTCTGAGGAATTTCTGAGAAGGAACCTGAGCTTTTAGCTTATTTATATAATTGTGTGAATACCAGGTCCTGTTCTACGACCTGGAGGACATCTGGCATAATCTGGCCACCTCCATACTATTAAAGTCTCCCAAGTGTCCAAAACGGTTGTTTGTATCTAAACTGCTTATCATGAAAAGCTGTGGTGACCCCAGACCCCACTGAGTGGTGTTGGAAGCCAAAAGATTTGCAAGGAACCCTTTAAGAATTTAGAAGCATGGGCTGCCCAGAGAAGCTGTGGCTGCCCCATCCCTGGAGGTGTCCAAGGCCAGGCTGGATGGGGCTTGGAGCAACCTGGGACAGTGGAAAGTGTCCCTGCCCATGGCAGGGGGTGGAACTGGATGATCCTTAAGATCTCATCCAACCCAATTGATTCCATGGTTCTATGATTCCATGGAAGAGTTTAAGAGCCCATGCCCATGCTTTGCCACTGCTTACTTTGCTATCCAGACTACAGTGGACTGGAATCTCAATAGAAGGGAATAACAGGAGGCAATACCAGGTCAGTGATATTTCTGAGGGAGTTTCAGGTCTGGAAAGGTTAATATGCCTACTGGATACTGCCTGTGACCACAGGGAAATAGTAAGGAAGGAGGAAAAGGGTCTACAATACAGTCGTTCTCATGTCCTTAATAGCAGTAAAATACGTTGGAAAATTGCTCCCAGATAGGTGGGAGAAAACATCTTATCATCAGAGACTTGAAGAGCCCAGACTTATCAAAAAGAAAATGAAGACAGAGCAGCACTACTTTTTCAAGGAGAAACTACCCTGAACTAACAGGCTGTTTAATCAGGCAGGTAAAGGCATAACAAAATCCAATGGCTGAAAGCTGGAAGCAGAGAAATTCGAATGAAGAATTAGACACACATTTTAAACTGTGAGGGCAATGTGGAACTGGAACACATTACCAGGGCAAGGGATGGAGTTTCCAACATTCAGTGCCTTCAGATCAGGTGCAGATAACCTTCTTCAGGAACTTTAATCAAGACACTAAACTGAAAACAGAGGGAAATATTAATGCTTTTCGAGGGGTTTAATGTAATGAGAGTGGGTTAGACAATGCATCTTCATGGCATGAAGATCTGTGAATTCTTTACTCTTATCCCAGTGGGATCCAAGTATGAAAGTGAGCTTCAGCAGCCTTGGTGAGATGGGTAGGACAGAGCCAAGGAAGGAGGGATTTAGGGGAAAGGAGAAGAATGACCAACTAGGACCACAGGCACAGGCTTTGTGCCCTTGCTCCACCCAATCCATTTGAAAACGAGGAAAAGCCAAGGACCTCTGCCAGTAGGACCTACAGATGCAGCCTCCTTGTGATCAAGGAGCTAAGGGGATTCAAGAGCATGGATGTGGGCCATCCTGTGCCATTTGGCCTTGGCGATGGAGAATTAGTTTAATAATGTTTAATTTTACTGGTATGGATAAAATTCTTGTTTCCCTAAGTCAGGCTGGTTACCCAAGGGGATACAAACTGGTGTGAGTTAACTTGTAGTAGACCTCACAGTACTCATGGAAAGATAAAGGATTGAAAATAAGGTCTAGGGATTTAACTTTTTGAAATATTTTCCCTAGAGCTCTGGAGATAGTCACTGTGCTGTAGTGTTTATCTGTGGATCCACTGAAACAGAAATCTCCCACGTTTTACACCTGGAAAAAGAAAAGTATAACTGTTGTAAGACCTTTTCCCGAGGTGACACCATAGTAAAACCAGGGAGGAAACCCAAGATTCATTTTCTTCTCTCAGGTCAGGTGCTCTCTTACTTGGAGTTATCCTCATCTGTGCTCATCCATGTGAGAGAAGGAGGTGATCCTCAGGGACTGCTCATGTGAGGTAGGGCCATATTACTGAACTTTCCCTTTGAGAGACTTTCTGCTTCCTTCCCTCCCTTCCCCAAATCAAAACCATTTACTCCTTTCAGGCAGGGATAGAGTCTCCAGTGTCACATTAGACAGAGTTTTCATTGACCAGCAGCCAATATATGAAGCCAGTATATATTGTTTCAATGAGTCTGTCTAAATGACCTCAAGGAATGGATTTCAGGTCATATCATGGGCTGGCACTATCCAAACAAGACAGATCAAGACAAGGTTTTTGGTGTGTCAGATGTGGTTTTAATTTAGATTGAGACATGACAACTTGTCAAAGGAATGCCATCAAACATTAGTGTTTCTTTTCTTGATAATACAATTTTGTGTGTTTCTATCAGAGGGCTTGTATAAAACAAGAACCGACCCCCAACTTTATCTTAAGCCTTTGTTGAAAAGAGAATGCAAGTGTTCCTTCTAGTGCTCAGAGTAAGACTGACTTGCAATAAATACGAGAATGACCCATTGTGTTTTTGAGGAGAAAACAAGAAAAAATTGATGACGTATTTATCATCTTTCACCAACAGATATTTAAACCCAAACTTTCCATATTATTGTGCAATCAGTGAGCCATGAAGTCACCCATCATAAGATAATTCTCACTCTTTCTTGTGTAAGATTTCAAAACAGTAGTTGTTCACTTATGACATTCCCAGAATTGCACATTGGATAAATTTGTCCTCTTCCCAAAGAATTGGGTGTTTAATGCAATCTCACTGCAAGCCCCAAGCGAGCAGCCACTGAGTCCCTCTCAGATGAGGTACCGAGAACCATTTTGCTGAACTACCACCTGTTAAAATGAAACTCCTTCTCCATAACAGCACACAGGCTGATTTCAATCATGGCCATTCCACGCTGACTTCCCCAGCTGACCATGAGAGAAGGGCTGCAAGAGGCTGGAGAGAGGGACTTTGACAAGGGCATGTTGTGGTAGTTCAAGGGGGAATGGCTTCAAACTCTCAGAGAGCAGGGTTAGGTTAGATTTTAGGAAGGAATTCTTCACTCAGAGGGTGGTGAGGCCCTGGCACAGGGTGCCCAGAGAAGCTGTGGCTGCCCCATCCCTGGAAGTGTCCAAGGCCAGGTTGGATGGGGCTTGGACAAACCTGGGATAGTGGAAGATGTCCCTGCCCATGGCAGGGGGATGGAATGAGATGGTTTTTAAGGGCCCTTCCAACCCAGAGCATTCTGCAATTCTATGATTCCATGATACACTTGTCTCAGATAAACCGCTCTCTATGATGCTTCAGAGAATTTTTCCTGTCATCTCACAAAGTTGCTGCTTTTAGCTCACGCTCTGACGAACGTTGTTTTTATCTCTGGTGTTCACCAATTTGAGCCTCAAAGGCTGGCACAGTCTTTCATAAATTAAAGAAAATAAGAGAGGACATGCTTTGGAAAACTCTTGTGGTGATCCAAGCTGTCTCTGTGACAACGCTGGGCTTGGCATCTGCTCCTCTTTATGGAGCAGCAATTCAACCTTCGTCTGCAACCTCGTGTTACCCACCACAAAACCTGTGTCCACATCTCTCTTCCATAATCTGATACCAACTGCTTGATAGTTTTCTATGATCTTTTGTCTCTTTTATGAGCTTGCATAACAGAGGCATTTGCTCACTGCACAAATCCCCTGGATCCCTAGAGAGGATAATAATTGAGAAAAGCTCACACTTCAGACAAGGAAGTCCCACTTCCCAGCAATGCCCTACATCCCACGTCTTGCTTAAACTGCCACGTTTACTTGTACATTTTCCCCAAAAAACTTCTATCAGGAGCTAAAGTGATTGACTCTTTCCTTAAAAACTCAGCCTGCATCACCATAGAATCAGAGAATCATTTAGGTTGGAAAAGAGCTCCAAGATAATTGAGTCCAGCCATTTACCTGGCACTGCCAGGTCTTCCACTAAACCAGATTCCATAGCAAGTTCTTTCCATAATAATACTGTTTTTGAAAGTGAGGAAACCTCTGGAGTGACTCAGATCTTTGGGAGATTGGCATTTAAAAAACAAAAAAAAATACTCAAATGGGGAAATGGTTAGCCAAAAAAAGAGAAACCAGAAGGAAAGCAAGAGATTGAAAAGATAGCGTGGTGAATTTCTGGCACTTGATGGGTATTGATGAGTTAGGGATAGATTTGCCTTTTCCTTCCTCCTGTTGCAGTGCACCTAATTTCATGTTTATTGGGAATCCTCCAAAACATATTATTTATGAGACACGGACTAACAGACCTGGTAGCATTTACATGCAGCCAGGTGGGTGAGCCTGGTTCTGCTCTCCCCAGCTGGAGAACTCCTCATCCCTGACCTCTCCCCTTCCCTACCCCATCCTACCTTCCGTGCATCACATCTCTGTGCATGAACAAAAAAGCAACTCTGCTTTGCTATCAGCTCACCTGTGAATGAGTAAATTGGGAGGTTTCCCTTCATCACTTTAGGTACAGGTTTACTGAAAAATTTATCTCTGACCAGAGGCCAGGGCTGCAGCCTCCCAAGTGGGAGAAACCGTCTGCTAATTTGAATTTGTCAGAGTGGAGCTGTCTGGTTGCTTTTATAGCTGGGGAGGACAAAGTAATGATTTTTTATTTTTCTTTTACTGTAAGCAGGCAAATATATTAAATAAAATTGGGTTTCTCAAACAGTGCCTGTGAATGAGTTTTTCTGTGCTGTTACAGGAGCTGGAATTGTCAAGCATTAATTCACAGCTAATATTTTGAAGCAGGAGGTTTTTCAAACTGAGCTGTATTGCTTGCAGGTCAAACAAGCCCCTGATGTTTAATTTTCTTTTTTCTCTTTTTCTTTTCCTTTTTTCTTTTTCTTTTCATTTCTTTCCTTTATCCTTCCTTCTCCTTCTCCTTCTTCTTCTTCTTTTTCTTCTTCTTTTCCTTTTCCTTTTTTTCTTTTCCTTTTCCTTTTCTTTTTCCTTCTTCCCTTTCATTGTTTACTTTTCTTTTCATTTCATTTCCTTTTTTTTTGTTTTCCTTTTCCCTTTAATTTTTCCTTTTCTTTCTCTCCTTTCTCCTTCTTCTCTGCTTTTTTAAAATTCCCTGGAAGCATTCAAAAAACACATGGATGCAGCACTTGGGGACACAGTTCAGTGTGGGCTTGGCAGTGCTGGGTTAATGGTTGGACTCAATGATCTTTGAGGACTTTTCCAACCTTAATGATTCTATGTCTTTATTCTTTTAAAGGGAACATAAATTCTTTAACACACACAAACCCAACATGCCATGAAAATGTCTGTGTTTTTATCATTTATGTTGATTTAAGCTGCAAGGGTGGGATGAATAAATATACATGACAGTCTAAAGAAAAATATGAAAAATTATTCCAAAAGGCAAGTGGAAGTTTTCAGCAACTCCCAACAGTTTTGGAGGTGAGGAAGTTACTATTTTATATTTTTTCCCCCAGCTCAGTTCACCATCTCTTGCCTGAACTGTAACTATTGGAAGTTTCAAAAGCCATAATAAAGAAGCTCAGATAGAACCTGCTAGAAGATTGATTACAAAATTTTTCCAACACCTTCATGGAAAAACCCAGTTTGGTGAACCCTGTAAGTCTACAAGCCCTTGAAGTGCTCTGGACCCAAGAGGAGAGGAACCACTCAGCACCCGTGCTGTACCCAGCACCTGCTGCAGGATCAGGGCTCTTCACATGTGGTGAGACAGGAGACCTCATAAAACCCTGGAATCACAGGGTGGGATGGGTTGGAAAGGACCTTAAAGATCCTTTAGTTCCAACCCCTTGCCATGGGCAGGGGCACCTTTCACTATCCCAAATTGCTCAGGGCCAATCCAGCCTTCCACTGCGGTGCTGGAAGTTTCATATCCCATCAGCAGAAGTTGTAGTGTGTGTTATCTCACAGGTGCTTGGTGACCTGGCTTCTGGCTCCTGGCTCCTCATCTTCTTCAGAAAATACCACTTTCCGATTCTTTAATTAATTCATTCCAACCAGCAACCAGTATATTGGTGACCTGAGAGATAAAAAAACATGTATTCACCAAATGTCTCCTCACCTATGAACCACAACACTGATGGAAGCATCACAAGATTAAAAAAAAAAAAAAAACAAAAACAAAAAAAAAAAACCACAAAAACGCCCAAACAAATCAACCAACAAAAAATCCTTTTTTTTCCTATTGTTTTTTAAATCATCCTAAAAATATATTTTTTTCCAAAGTATTGCTCTATATATTGAAGCTGAATATAATGAAATACTTCAGCATTTGCTTAACTTAATTAATATAAGTTTCACTGATAGCAATAAGTCATAAAGTCAACATTTGTGAGAAGAAGTCACACATGCTCCTGGACAGAGACTACTTCTAGCAAGGGAAAATCTGATTTTGATAGAAAGAGGCAATTTTACAGCAACAACAAAAAAAATGAGCTGAAGAAATTGAGCATAGCTCTAAGATGCTGTTTTATGTGACCACTCTGAGAAGTGAAACTGTGGTAAAACATTTCAAAGAAAAAAAAATCAAATGAAGAAATAAAAGTCTTCAAATATCCAGGAAACTCTGTTTTGCTTTCTGAGAATGAGGGATTAAAATATTTGACTAAATAATTGATGTGATTTTCTTTGATGTGGCAGCATTGTGCCCTTACTGCTTGAATTCTTACTGCACAGGAGAGTCTGAAGGATATATTAGTTAAAATTTGTAAAGATAAAAGCTCTGTGTAAGTGTGATTAACACAGTTTCAGTTGAGGAAATAACACTTTCCTTCCTCTGCTGGTGCCTATTCTGATTCCTTTTTAAAATCTCTTTAGAAAAATCAAAATAATAATTAATATTAAAAGAGAGTTCTGTGAATGATTTATCTCTTATGGTGGGAGTCCATCCAATTTGGTTTTGTATGTTTTTGACACTAAATATGTGGGTTTTTTTCGAAATAGAATGTTTATTAACATGATATTGAATTATTTTTTATCACAATTAGATTCTAGGTGGCTAAAGACATAAAAAAAGGTGCACACTGAATATTTCTTGTTTGAAAGGGTACCAAAAGAAAACAGTTCATGCTAAGAAATGTGTCATAGAGACTATTTCACCTCCAGTGTTTGTGATTAGGGTTCTAATGCTGTACTGCTTTTAAGCGTGACAATTGCATTTCTACATTGAAGTGACTTTAGTCAATGAGGAGAAAAAGAAAAAAAAAAAAGAAGGCAACAAACCACCAACAAAATAGCCTGATTATTTAACAAGAGAAAAATGAAAATAATCAGGTCCATCTCCAGAAGCAAAAAAGGCACACAGGCAAACAGAGCCTTGTACTGGAAATGCAAGCTTTTATTATTATTATTTTTAAATAACAAACAAAATAGCAAAACATTTCTTTCTCCATCATAAAAAACTGACTTTGATCCCCAGTACAGTCATTGAGTGGAAAATTGAACCACACTATAATTGCTTTCCCTGTGACCGATAAAGTGGTGTAACAAATTTTGTGTTTGAATGATAAAATCAGCAATTGGCCCCCAGCAATTCCTTCGACCATTCCTCCAAGGACACCAGCGTCCCATCAGGCTCCAGGGCTAGAGCAAAGGCTGAAGAACTGTAAATCTACTCCAAGTTGTTGTTGTTGGAGATTTGCTTTCTCTGATGCTTCCT